>JAFMSR010000003.1:25952825-26039874 GCA_022818135.1 Saxidomus purpurata | reverse complement strand
ATGACTTTAACATAATTCATAGAGGTCCACTGTATAAGCCCATGTGAAATCAAGTGACCCTCCTGCCCTCCAGAGAAGGGTTAATTTTCAACCGGGGGTCATGAACTGAACACTCTTGGTAGAGGTCCACTAGCCAATGCTACATGCTAAATATCTCAGTTCTAGGCCTTGTGGTTTCAGAGAAGAAGATTTTTAAAGTTTTTCCTATGTAAAATCAAGAGACCCTCCGGCTGTATCAGTTTTGACTCAGGGGTCATGATTTGAACAAACTTGGTAGAGGTCCAATAAGCAATGCTACATGCCAAATATCTCAGCTCTAGGCCCTGTGGTTTCAGAGAAGAAGATTTTTTAAAGTTTTTCCTATATAAGCCTATGTAAAACCAAGTGACCCCCCAGGGGGTGTCAATTTTAATCTGGGGCTCATGATTTGAACAAACTTGGTAGAGGTCCACTAGACAATGCTACTTGCAAAATATCTCAGCTCTAGGCCTTGTTGTTTCAGAAAAGAACATATACAGTAGCCAATAAGCCAACTAGGTGTTTGTTTTGCCATAAAGGTCACTGAGACCTTGACCTGCTGACCTCAAAAACAGAAGGGGTCATCTAGTTGTCATGACAACCCAACCTACCAATTTTGAGGACCCTAGGCCAAAGCGTTTTCTAGTTATTGATCGAACAAGTTTTTTCTGTTGACGATCACCATGAACTTAAGTGACCTTTGACATGTTGACCTCAAATTCATCATCTGGGTTCATTTATACTTGAGTCAACAAAATTCCATGATGTTTCCATGATTTTTCAGTTTTCAATGATACTTTCATGCATGGACAGAGATAAATTCAAGTTTAAATAAACAGAAATAATGAAAATGGAAAACCTGACCAATTCCAACACATTTCATGGTAAAACAATTCCTGACATGAAAATTACTACAGTCTAACCTGACCTAAGCGGTCAGTCAAGGGAAACGGCCAAATTGACCGTTTAAGCAAGGTGACCACTTAACGAAGGATTGTAATTAAACTTTGACTTCTGATAGTCTATACAAATACCCCACCCACCCTTTCTATTCACGAACTCACTAAACACTATAAACAAATCGTATGCACGAGGAAATAAGTTACTGCCGTTTTATTTTTTTAATTTCATAAATAAAACAGTAATATCTAATCAAATTTTGAAAAGTTATTTTGTTTGCCAATATTATGTTGGAACAGACGACATGCACCGGGCTATAGCAGAACTCCCATATAGGGTATCCGGTAAAACGAATCGTTGTGTGCGCGTTACCCGTGTGATTTTATACCTATTACCATGGTGACAGTTGGATTAGCTGACACTTTTATTGTGTATTTCTAAGCTGCAGAAATCACAATACGATTAAAAAAATCCTGTCAGATCAATTGATCAATAAATTCAAAGTAAGTTTGTACTGCTAATTATCATCAACAACAAACTTTTTAACACCTATTGGCACCAATAGGCTTTGAGTCACAGCCCGTTTTATGAAAATGACAATATTCATGAAACATAGCAGTTTGGTCAAGCAGCTTGGACGTTAAAAGTTTGCCCTCGGGGGTGTATTTCGCGATTTCCATAAATTGTTTTGAAAATTTCACACTTGATCAAGATGACACGTGGCCGTTTAAATCCGTCCGATTTTAGCGGTCATTTAGCGATCGTGAGGCACTAAGACTGGCCGCTGCCCTCGGGGGTGTATTTCGGGATTTCCGTCAATTGTTTTGAAAATTTCACACTTGATTCGGATGACACGTGGCCGTTTAAATCGATCCGATTTTAGCGATCGTGAGGCACTTAGACTGGCCGCTGCCCTCGGGGGTGTATTTCACGATTTCCGTTGTTTTGAAAATTTCACCCTTGACTTGGATGACACGAGGCCGTTTAAATCGGTCCATTTTTTTTAGTCTTTAAGCAATCGGGAGGCACTAAGGCTGGCCGCTGGCCGCAGACGACAGGTGACCGTTTAATCAAGTTGTAATATAGAAGGATTTTCGTCGGGGGCGTCCCAGAGTGACCGTTTACTGGAGATGACTGCCAAATCAAGGTGACCATTAGGGCAGGTTAGACTGTAGTCTATTTGTACCGTGTCCCATTCATAGTCATTAACGTAACATATATTACAATGGATTATGATATGGCTTAATGGCCAAAAATTGGCGATAAATGTATAAATCATAAGTGTGTTGATTTCCTTTTTTCCATATTATGGTAATTTGGACTTGAAATATCAGCTTATAGATAGTATATGCCTTTTTATAATTCAAAACCACTATCATTTTTCATATTTTTTCCAGACCTGTGTGACCCCTGAATAGGTGTCATCTACACTTAACCGATTTAGAAACACAAAGATTTCCCCTGTTGAATATTTTTATTTGAATGACGCTATTGTTTTTATTTCTATTTAAATCATTTTTTGCAATGAATTATTAAACATTTTACAAGAATTCAATTTCATATTGTTTTTGTTGTGTATGAAATTTGAATAAATTTGAAACACGATAACACTGTTAAAATAAATATTTTGCCACTTTTGCGTTTCTAAACCGGTTGAGTGTACTTGTCATTACCAACCAACCTACCAATGTTTTAGGACACTAGGCCAAAGCGTTTTCTAGTTATTGATGGGACAAGTTGTTAGTGCTAGGTATCCATGACCTTGACCTGTTGACCTCAAAACTGTTAGGGGTGATCTACTAGTCATGACCAACCTACCTACAAAGTTTGAGGATACTAGACCACTGTGTTCTCCAGATAATGATCAGACAAGCTTTTTCTGTTGAAGGTCACTGCAACCTTGACCTCAAAATCTATAAAGATCACCTACTGGTCATGACCAACCTACCTACCAAGTTTGAGGACACTATGTCAACGCAGTCTCTAGTTACTGATTGGACAAGTTGTTTGTATTAAAGGTCTCAGTGAACTTGTCCTTTCAACATGTTGACCTCAAAATTGATAGGGGTCACCTTCTGGTCATGGCAACCTACCATTTAAGTTTTATGACACTAGGCCAAAGCGTTCCCTATTTATTGATCAGACAAGTTTTTCTGTTGAAAATCACTGTGACCTTTACCTTTGACCTGCTGAACTCAAAATCATTTACTTGTCATGAACAACCAACCTAGCAAGTTTGAGAAACCTAGACCATATCATTCCCTAGTACTGATCGAAAAAGGTTTGATCTACCAACAGACAGGTGCAATGCAACATACACCTTCATCTTTGACGGGAGGCATAATAAATTTTCGTTGTTTCAACCCTTACACTGCTAATGGCAAATGTTCCATTCTTTACAACCAGTGCAGATCATGATCAGCCTGCACATCCACATATTCTGATCATTATCTGCCCTGTTCACTATTCAGTTTCACTAAAAACCATTTGAGCAACAAATGGCACTGTCCATATTGAAAAACAGACCTCATTTCAGAAATTCATTAATAAATACATTCATGTATACAGATAATAGTACAAAAGCAGAAATAAGCCACAGTACATTGGACATTTTAGTAACTTCGGCTTACTGACCAGTCCAACATCTTGGAATGACTACATTGGAGTACAATATAGCGCATTTAACAAAAGTTTTCTTCATAAAGTAATCAATATACCTCTATTAGTACCACCAGGTATCAACTCTTCAGATTGGACCATCAAACCATCTTGCTCACCCACTGCTCCATTTTGGGCTCTGCTATGATTCTGAAGAAAGTAACAGTGTATCTATTTCAGGAAAAGAAAACAGGCAATGAAAACAAAAATTACTAAACTAAACTTCATCTAAATGGTAAACTCAAAATCCGACAGTGTTCATTTAGAGCATATTGTATAAGACGTCAAAATGGTGTAATATTACTCACTTGAACAAGAGGGCCAAGATGGCCCTATATCACTCACCTGGCTACCATTGGCTATAATACAAGGTCATCAAAAGCAGGAAGGGTCAATTTTGACTTGGAGGTCATGATTTGAACATTCTTGGTAGAGGTCCACTAGGCAATGATACGTGCCCAATATCTAAGCTCTAGACCCTTTGGTTACGGAGATAAAGATTTTTTCTATAAGTCTATGTAAAATCAAGAGACCCCTGGGCGGGTTCAATTTTGACCTGGGGGTCATGATTTGAACAATCTTGGTAGAGGTTCACAAGGCAATGCCACATGCAAAATATCTAAGCTTTCAGAGAACTCCCCCCCATATGCCTCTGTAAAAACAAGTGACCCCCGGTCAGAGTCAATTTTAACTTTGGGGTCATGATTTGAACAACCTTAGTAGAGGTCCACTAGGCAATGCCACATGCTAAATATCTAAGCTCTAGGCCTTGTGGTTTCAGAGATTTTTTTAAAGTTTTCCTATATAAGCCCTATAATGTTAAAACAAGTCAACCCGGTTAGGGTCAATTTTGACCTGGGGGTCATAATTTGAATAATCATGGTAGAGGTCCACTTGGCAATGGCATATGCCAAATATCTATGCTCTAGGCCTTCTTGAGAAGAAGGTTTTTAAAGTTTTTCCTTTCTGTTGCCATGGCAACCAGATGCATGGCAACCAGAGTTCTGCATGGAATAGAATTATTTGAACAACTATGAGAGGGCTTCATGCAATGAAAATCCCTGCCAAGTTTCATAACATTGGCCTAGTGGTTTCAGAGCAGATGTCGTTTGAAGGAAAATGTTAACGGATGTAGGACGTACAACTGACACTAGACCGTGAGCAATCCTAATAGCTCACTCTGGCACTTTGTGCTAGGTGAGCTAAAAACTACTGAACTTTTGTCAATTAAAACTTTGAACAGCTACTTAGATCCATGAATCACAATTTATTAAAGTAAGAAAAGCTTAAAATGTAAAGTAAATATGAACTTCAGAGGTTCTTAATCTTTTTCATGTGTTTAAAAACACTACTATTGAGCATATTCTGACACAAAACATTTGAATATTATAATTTGTAAATAATAACATAAACCATACTGTCCCTGTAATTAGTACCATTATTGCTATTTGTGCACTCAAACATGATTTTTTGCCTATACAGTAAACTCCACTTATAACGAACTCTTCTGGACCTATCAAATTTGTTCCTTATATCTGAAGTTCCACGTAAATCGAACATAAATACCCTATATACCATGTACCTATATAAATATCAAACTAAAATATATAACGTACAATAGTTTTGGAGTCAAATGTTTTGAATTTTGTACCATCAAGTATTATCTTTTTGATTAACCTACCTCCTATTGAAGAGTTATAAAGAGCTATAACTGTTACTCTTCATGCAGTTTTAAAATGTATTATATATATTTGCTTTACCCTCAATAGTAGAGCACAACTATTTTTTCAAGTGTCATTTTTTTCCGCCATAAAAGTGTCAATGACATGATGAAACTAGACCACAGGGGATCTATCCTAATTAATCTTAATCTAAGTGTGCACAAACACTAAAAAGTAATACAGAGTGCTTTTCACACATGATTATGTGCAATGTACATATTAATTGTTTGTGGTTGGTTTTGTTTGCAGTAATGAGCTAATGTAAACAGTAAATTTAATAATACTCTCTTTGCACAATTGCACTAATGTCTGGTATTCCTTAACAATTGTTTCCTTTTACTTTATTTCTCCCGACAATGTACTTTTAGGAACATCATAAATTCTAGCCAATCCTTGTTTTTTCACTCTTTTCAAATTCACACACGATTTCAAATTTATTTTCTAGTGTGAGTGTATATGATGCATGTACAAATGTTTTATGAATAGATAGAAATTTAAAGACCCGTCTATATTAAATACCAATTGAAGAAAGCTGACTTTGGTGTACTTGCCATAAATCGAAACATTCAACAAGGTAAGTTTTCATTTATGAATAATACACTAAAAGTGTGCTATGAAAAATATGATGCCGATGGCAAAAGAAAAATGAAAATTCTATGTGCATTTTAACTCTTCGGAATTAACATATTTATAGTTCGATATTTACTATTACATAACAGTGCATTTTAAAATTTTTGCCCAGAAAATATTGTTCCTTTTATCTGAAGATTCATTACAACTGGTGTACGTTATAACCATAATATTCTTACAATTAAACAAAGAAGGAATTTCAAACAATCAGGCTTTAAACAAGAGCTGTCACATGACAGCACGCTTGACTATTCGAAAGCTTGTTGGTAAAATGGGGTTTTTGTCTAAGAACAGGAGTATTGTGTAATTGTCTATAAGAATTAAGGTCAAAGATATGAAACTTGTTCAAAGACCTTTGTAAATGTACATTGCATTCAAAGCCTTACTCTGGATTCTGCAACCCAACTGGAGGGAGGATGGGGGGGGGATAATTTCAAAGAAATACATGACCTTGTATATTTGATCATGAATAATTTTGTAACTTTTCAAAATTGATATGTATAGAATTAAAAAAGCATGACCGCTTCATGCTGCATAATTATTCTACGACATTTCAAAAGAAAGCCATTTTGAGTATTTCCATTTTAGTCTGGAAAAACTGTGACAAAATTCTAAGTTAAAAAGGGCATAAATATGTCAAAAATCAAAAACATTGGTGAAGATGTTGACAGTAAATACGTTCGATAGTATTCTATCTTTAACAAAAAATTCAAAGTTAAAAAGGGACACAAATCTATCAAAAATTAAAACAGAGTTATAGAGATTGTTTCCTCAGGTGTAGATGTTGATGGTTGACACATACTTTGAGTTTCAAGTCAATACTTTTGATAGTATTCAAGATATTTGACTTTATAAAATCTTTTACCAAAAATTCTAAGTTAAAAAGGGATATAAATCTGTCAAAAATCAAAACAGAGTTATGGGAATTGTTTCCTCAGGTGTATATGTTGATGGTAGACACATACTTTGAGTTTCAAGTCAATACATTTGATAGTATTCAAGATATTTGAATTTAAAAAAAACTTTAACCAAAAATTCTAAGTTAAAAAGGGGCATAAATCTGTCAATAATCAAAACAGAGTTATGGGGATTGTTTCCTCAGGTGTAGATGTTGATGGTAGACACATACTTTGAGTTTTAAGTCAATACCTTTGATATTATTCAAGATATTTGAATTTATAAAAAACTTTAACCAAAAATTCTAAGTTAAAAAGGGGCATAAATCTGTCAAAAATCAAAACAGAGTTATGGGGATTGTTTCCTCAGGTGTAGATGTTGATGGTAGACACATACTTTGAGTTTCAAGTCAATACCTTTGATAGTATTCAAGATATTTGAATTTATAAAAAAACTTTAACCAACGCAGACGCCGACGCCGGGCGAGTGCAATAGCCTCCTTATTCTTCGAATAGTCGAGCTAAAAAGTGCTTGTTATATCCGGGGTTACGCATATCTGGAGTCGATATTATAGGGAGTTTACTGTACATTAGAAAACCAGCATTAACACTAACTGAGTGTGTCAAAAATATTAATTGATTAACAGGAAAGAATACACTAACAAAACGACCATGATGGCCATAGCTCACCAAAGATCATCTGCAGCTCCCAGACATAATGACCACCACCTGAATGTCACATTTTGAAAGATGAAGTCCGTTACTAGCAATTGTTTTTTAATGGAACAGCTCACCTGAGATCTACTTATAAACCAATGTGACCAAAATTCAACCTTTTACTATATATTTTCATAAACACAAACATTCTGTTTGACCTTGACTTAACATACATTCTGACCAATTTACATGATGATTGGCTATAAAATGAGAGTATCAACAATGTTTTCCTTGGAATTGACTGTTATCCCAGGTAATACACAAACACTTACACTGAACACCGAAATAAATCTATAAACACTCGGACCAAATTTCATGACAAATGGGTATTGAATGTGGCCTCCAGACTGTTAACAAGGAATTAATTTGATTCATTCTAGCGACCTTGTTTTTGATCCCAGATGACCCAGATTTAGACTTGATCTAGAAATCAAGAGAGACAAACATTCTGACAAATTTTCATGAATATTGGATATTAAATGTGGCTGTAGAGTGTAAACAGAGTTCACCTTAAATTTGAACATATGACTTAGTTCTTGACTCCAGATGACCTTAATTTGAACTTCACCTAGAAATCATTGAGAGAAACATTTTGACCAATTTATCATTACATACACAAGGTTAAGTGTTGACAGACAATAGACACACAGATGAAGGACACCAGACGATCATAATAGTTTGTCCGCAGGTGAGCAAATTATTTTCTTTGAAAATATCTAAATCAAGAAGGGAACTTTTGGCAAAAGGTTTCAAACATGTGACTCAAGGCATGTCAAACGACTATATTTGTCATAAATGTTAAAGCATTCTGTTCTTAGCAAAACTCATTATGGACAATAAAACAAACTTTTTAATTATAATGGCTTTCATCATAACAGATCTCATGACCTTAATGTTAGTCACCTGGGTGTATAGTGCATGACACATGCTTGTGGTACCAACAACAATTGTGTGAAGTTACTTATAAACTGAAGTAACAGCCAAGATGTGAAATACTTGTTTATAACATTACGCATGTATAACAGGTTTGAGCCCCAAGTGTGACCTTGACCTTTGATGTAGAACCCCCTGCTTTGGTGCGTGACACACCCTTTGGCTATGGACAACAATTTTATTGAAGCAAAATGTTGACAGACGACACAGACAAATGACAATCATCCATCCAAAAAGCTCACCCTGCCAGGTGAGCTAAAAATGAGTCTATGCATGTAGTAATGACAGCCCAGAAACCATGTGTAGATGGATTGAAAGACAAACACAATTAGAGCATTCCTACAGTCCCCAACTGTCTTTGACGATCCAAGACTGTTGGGGACTGTAGGAATGCTCTAATTGTGTTTGTCTTTCAATCCAGTAGGTCATCTTCTCTTCTGCAGTCTATTAGTCCCCAACTGTCTTTGTGCATTTGACGTCAGATGAGACTGGAAGGATAGAACAGACAATGCAGTTTGCACTTTCAAGCAAATATCAAATCTGAAGCTCAAATATTCAGAAGCAGTATGAAAATATTTTGCAGAAGTTAGCAAAGTTCTATAAGATTTTTTTTATTTTAAGTACATGTATTCACAATTTAAGTGAGTAAACAGGCAAAACATCAGATAAATATGAATTACTGAGTGGAAATGATGATAAAAAGCTAGCAGAATTTTTCTAAAGAAATCAAACTAATAAAGCAGATAACTGAAAGCAGTACAGGCTGCAAGACAGTGTATAATTGCAATCTGAAGTTAATGCTCTAACACGCTATAGGAGACTTTGCAGGCAAGCAGCTTACCCCCCCAAAAACTTAGGCATACCTCATTCCTAGATGCATCACGAAGGCACAATATGTTGAAGTAGCAGTCTGGATATGCCTTAGCATGTTCTTCAAGCGGGTCATCTCCTGTAAAATACAATGATTCTGCTATTGAAAATATTATTTTCAGATTATATTCGTAACATTATAATTTTACTTCTGAAAAAAAAAAAGAAGCTACTATTGATAAAATCCACTTATTGTGCAAACAGGTAAGGTAAGTATTTCATACAATTATTATATGACATGTCATGTCTGCTGCTGCAGAATGCCTGATGGAATTCATATATAGTAAAATTCATCTTAACACTTCCTTTGGCAGAACAATTTCAACAGCATGGCCCTTTATCGCTCACCTGAGATCTACTTATATATATTCCTACCATATGTGACCAAACTTCAATCCTAAACTATATATTATGAACACAAACATTCTGTTTGACCTTGACAAGATAAACCTTCTGACCAATTTACATGACAATTGGCTATAAAATGTGACTTCTAGAGTACCAACAAGGTTTTCCTCTGAATTGACCTGGTGACCTAGTTTTTAATCCCAGGTGATCCACACAAATATTCTGACCAATATTAGATGATTAGATAGTAAATGTCACCTGTATAGCATACACAAAGTTTTTAACCTGTTGACTTAGTTTTTGACCTCAGATGACCCCTATTCAAAGTCAACCTAAATTTCATTAAGACAAACATACTGACAAAGTTACATGAAGATCCAGGTTTTTTACCAGTTGACTAAGTTTTTTGCCTCAGATGACCCATATTCAAAGTTAACCTAAATTTCATTAAGACAATCATACTGACAAAATTTCATGAAGATACAATAAACAAGAGCTGTCCCTCAGAAGTGACGAATGCCCCCGAAAGAGGTGCCTCACAGTCTGTGTCCTCTCCATGTGCTCCATGCATGACAGAGTAATCATGCATACAGTATTCCATTACTTTAAACACGAAGTGTGACCTTGACCTTTGAGGTAGGGACTTGGGTCTTGCACGCGACACATCCGCTTGATGTGCTAGACATTTGTGCCAAGTTATTTTAAAATCCTTCAAAGCATAATAAAGTTATAGTCCGGACACAAATGTATGCATATATACAGGATTCCATTACCTATAAACTCTAAGTGTGACCTTGACCTTTAAGGTAGGGATGTGGGTCTTGCACGCGACACGTCGTCTTGATGTGCTAGACATTTGTGCCAAATTATTTTAAAATTCTTCAAGGCATGACAAAGTTACAGTCCAGACACGAATGTGTGCATATATGCATATATAGAGGAATCCATTACCTTCAAACTCTAAGTGTGACCTTGACCTTTGAGGTAGGGACTAGGGTCTTGCACGCGACAAGT
Organism: Saxidomus purpurata; assembly: GCA_022818135.1. Taxonomy (NCBI): domain Eukaryota; kingdom Metazoa; phylum Mollusca; class Bivalvia; order Venerida; family Veneridae; genus Saxidomus; species Saxidomus purpurata. The sequence continues at coordinate 26,029,169 of JAFMSR010000003.1, read as the reverse complement.
TGTCTTGATGTGCTAGACATTTGTGCCAAGTTATTTTAAAATCCTTCAATGCATGACAAAGTTACAGTCCGGACATGAATGTGTGCATATATGCATATATAGAGGAATCCATTACCTTCAAACTCTAAGTATGACCTTGACCTTTGAGCTAGGGACGTGGGTCTTGCTCGCGACACTTCGTCTTGATGTGCTAGACATTTGTGCCTAGTTATTTTAAAATCCTTCAATGCATGACAAAGTTACAGTCCGGACACGAATGTGTGCATATATAGAGGATTCCATAACCTTCATACTCCAAGTGTGACCTTCACCTTTGAGGTAGGGATGTGGGTCTTGCACGCGACACGTCATCTTCATGTGCTAGACATGTGTGCCAAGTTATTTTAAAATCCTTCAATGCATGACAGAGTTACAGTCCGGACACGAATTTGTAAGTGGGGACGCACAGACGGACCGACGGACCGACAAAGCAATCCCTATGTATCGCCTTTTCTCCGAAAGGGCGACACAAAAATAGATTATGTTTTGAATTATTAAATCATTAGTTTTGGAACAGATAAAAAGTTTGTTTTTCTAGATTGATTGTGTTGCTGGGGTTGATTTATTCGATCCTACAGTATGCTAGGTTGTTGATAGCTGCATCATAGTTAAAACATTTTTGGCTTCAGGAAGTTTCGAAAAACATCAAAATACAAATATAAATTCAAGTCACAACCCAAACCCCTAGTCCTAGTTTTTGACCCTAGATGACTCATGTTCGAACCTGACCTAGATTTCATCAAGGCAATCATACTGACCAAGTTTCATGAAGATTTAGTGAAAATGCAGCCCCTATTGCATACACAAGATTAAGTGTGGACAGACAGACAAAAGATAGACGAAAGACAGATGACGGACACCAGGCAATCACAATAGCTCACCTTTGAGCACTTTGTGCTCAGGTGAGCTAAAACGCCTTGCATGTACTGTATCTTCATAGAGACCAACTCTATATCCCCCTCCCGTAGGGAATAATTTACAGAATTATAGCGAAACCAAGTTTTTAAAACAGGCGGTAAACTTCATAATACTGCAGAGAGCAGATACAATTACAATGTACGCGGGCCTAATTTGATTTGAGCAGAAAACTTCAATACAAACCATCTGATGGACTACAGCGATTTGTGTTAAGAATAAATTTGCCTGCATGATGAACTTGTATCTAAAGACATCAAATCTTTACCTAGGCTCCACCTGTCTAGACAGTTTCCACAGTAAAAGCACCTTGCTACATCTCTTACACCTGAAAAACACAAAAATTCAAAACTTAATAACATGCAACAATTGAAAATTAGGTATGTTTCAGACAAAATTGGGAAGGAGAAAATATTCTTTGTTGTAAGTATACACAGATAGAATTCAATAATAACAAGAAGGCCATGATGGCCCTATATCGCTCACTTGAGTACAAGTCCACTTGACTGGTGGGTGTGGTCAATTTTGACCAAAGAGGCATGATTTGAACAAAATAGGTGTAAGACCACTAGACAATGTTACACACCAAATAGGTTTTCCCTATATATGTCTTTGTAAAACAAGTGACCCCTGGACAGGGCCAATATTGACCCCAAGGGCATAATTTCAACAAACTTTTAAGAGATCTTCTAGGCAATGCTACATGCCAAATATCTAAGCTCTAGGCCCTGTGGTTTTAGAGAGGAAGATTTAAAACTAGATGGGTGTTCAGTAGAACACTTGTGTCGCCCTCTTATGCTTTGTCAGAATAACCAACAATTTTGTGACAAAATCTAAGTGTAAAAAGGGGCATAACTCTGTCAAATATGACCTTGACCAACAAAATTTGGCGGCATCATGACCCTTATGTCATAAGCAATACAATTTGAAAGTTTGATGAAGAAATCTTAAGAAATGGCAAAGTTATAGCCAACATTAAGTTTTCGTGACAAAATCTAAGTACAAAAAGGGACATAACTCTGTCAAATAAGACCTTGACCTACAAAATTTGGCGGCATCACAACCCTTTTGACATCAGCGATATAATTTGAAAGTTTGATAAAGAAATCTTAAGAAATGGCAAAGTTATAGCAAAAATCTAAGTATAAAAAGGGGCATAACTCTGTCAAATATGACCTTGACCTAACCAATTTGGCGGCATCATGACCCTTATGTCATAAGCAATACAATTTGAAAGTTTGATGAAGAAATCTTAAGAAATGGCAAAGTTATAGCCAATGTTAAGTTTTCGTGACAAATCTAAGTACAAAAAGGGGCATAACTCTATCAAATATGACCTTGACCTACAAAATTTGGTGGCATCATGACCCTATTGTCATAAGCAATACAATTGTAAAGTTTGATGAAGAAATCTTAAGAAATGGCAAAGTTATAGCCAACGTTAAGTTTGTGTGACAGAAGGACGGACCGACGGACAAAGCGATCCCGAAAGGGCGACACAAAAATTTCCTATATAAGCCTATGTAAAACTAAGTGACACCCCAGGCGGGGTCAATTTTGATCTGGGGGTATCTTGGTAGAGATCCACTTGACAATGCTACATGCCAAATATCTAAGAGCTAGGCCATGTGGTTTCAGAGAAGATTTTAAATGTCTTTCCTTTTTTTGCCATTGCAATTAGAGTTCTGCATGGAATGGAATTTTTTTAATAGTTTTGGTAGAGCTTCATGCAAGGAACATCCCTGCATAGTTTCATTACAATTGGCTCAGTGGTTTCATAGAAGATGTTTTTTTAATCAAAATGTTGACGGACGACAGACAATTATCCATCCTAAAAGCTCACCCTGGCAAAGTCAGGTGAGCTAATGATAAGCTTTGTTAGTTTATTACCATTTATTAACTCTCCTTTCACTCATTTATACAGAGAGTCCTCAAATATACACATGCCACATATTTTCCTCTCTTACAATAATTATTATAGGATGAATTTTAATCATCTATCTAAGTACTAGAACAGTTCTTAAATTGTTTTGGTACTGGATTCATACCAGTTGTCGGGCGCTACCAGATCTACCGGGCATTTTCGTGTTTCGTACCACACAGACTTTATACCGTATTCAAGCTCCTTGATAACTGAACCGTGTCACTGGGACGATTGTTCTTTCGGTGTAAGTACCTGAACAGGTAACTCAAACTTCTTACATTTTTAAAACATCCCACTTAAATCACCTCTCTTTTTTGTTACTATTTATAACTTAAGATGTCAGCAGCTGGGTTTTTCCGATTTTTATTGCGCATGCGCTTAAATTCAGCCCCGTGTCAGTCTGTAAAGGTACACTGAATATCGATATTGCAGACGATGTGAACAAAACTTAGTCAGATATATAATATTTTGAATAAATGATGTCTTAAAGTATGTCAACATATTTAAGAAATACGATTTAAACATTATTAATCCATGTAGTGGATGTTTACACTACCGCTAGGCGTAATGTAAAATCAATATGACATAAGTAGTTTTAAATACGCCAGGCCAGAGTATCAGATGTGGTCGAGTGGGTTAGATCATGACTTGTCACCCATGCGGACCGGGTTCAAAACTCACACACTATTTTTTTTCTGGATTCCCCTTTTTTTCCTTTGCTGAAGACTAACATGTAATCCCTTATTCACAGATATGTCAAAATGCCAAAATTATACATGGAAGAACAACTTCACTTTGCACTTTCAGCCATCAATCAGAAAAAGATGAAGATACGGACTGCTTCCAGAATATTTGCAATTCCAAAGTCGACCCTTCAAGATAAAGTGAAAGGAAATCATCCTGGAAACAGACCTGGACCTGAAACACAGCTCCTTTCTGAAGAAGAAGAATCCTTGGTTCAATACCTTTTGTACATGGCAAACCAGGGTTTCCCGCTAACGAGAGCCATGATAAGATGTTATATACAAGAAATCGTTTTACAGTCATGTAATTAGCAGGCGAATTATTCTTTTTCAGTTTTAAATCGATAAGGAAATAGTAAATTCCTGGTTTTAATAGTTAAAGAAGTAAATCTGACTGATTTTAATATAATATACATGTATCACTATAGGTTTAGTATGGGTGCTAATATATAACGACTACATTTTGTACAATTAGTGTCTGACTTTTTAATAATGAAATACTCTGCAGAGGCAATTTAGCCAGGGGTGGGACTGTGCCATAGTCTGTGGTACTGTATATATTTTTATAAAATGCATTGTAAACATTTCATGCCGAAGAACTCTATTCAATTTGCAGAAAGGACCGTCAGATAATTGGTTCTCCAAGTTTTTTATCACGCAAGCAGATATTGCAGAAAGAAAAGAGGAAAACATGGACAAGGCTAGAGTGTTGATGTCTTCGAACAATATGTTGGACGAATTTTTCCCGTTCCTTGAAACAGTCCTTGGGGAAAACAACTTACGTGAAAAGCCTCATTGGGTATAGCTTTTTTATTTATATTTGAGGCAGCTTCCTCTCTACACAAGCTACCTACACACTGAGTTTAATTGCAATTAGTCACTCCTAACTTGAGTTATTGAGCGGAAATCATTTTTCTATTTTTAGTAACAGTGACCTTGACCTTGGTGACCCCAAATGCAATCCCAAGCGGCAACACCACGCAAGCTACCCACAGACTAAGTTCCATTGTAATTGGTCACTCCTAACTTGAGTTATTGAGCGGAAACCATTTTTCTATTTTTAGTAACTGTGACCTTGACCTTGACCCTAGTGACCCAAATGCAATCCCAAGCGGCGTCTCGATGCAAGCTACCTACATCCAAGTTTCATTATAATTGGTCACCCCTAGCTTGAGTTATTGAGCGGAAACAGTTTTTCTATTTTTAGTAACAGTGACCTTGACCTTGACCCTAGTGACCCCAAATGCAATCCCAAGCGGCGTCTCCACGCAAGCTACCTACACACCAAGTTTCATTGCAATTGGTCACTCCTAACTAAAGTTATCCAACGGAAACCAATGTTTGACACCCGCCATAAACCCGCCCGCCCGCCATACGACATCGCCATTCTAATAAGTAGGTTTTTTTCAAAAAACCTGCTAAACAAATAATGACATCTTAAGTTTTGTAGCCACCAGTACCGTCCAACTGAATTTCGAAAGTATTTTTCATTTGTACGTTTATGTTTATTTTTTCCAGATTTTCAACTGCGATGAAATGGGATTGACTGGTAAAGAAGCACCCAGGAGCAAGGTTATTGGGCCCCGTGGGGGGCATATATTTAGGCGAAAAGTCACGAGCGCTGACCATATAACCGTACATCTGTGCATTTCAGCCGATGGTCATTTTATACCACCTGCAATTATTTACAAGGTATTTAACTTGTTACAGGTGTTGCATCTCATAAGTCTTTTTTCAGGAGGCTCAATATTAACTTGCAACGAAATCTTACGAACCGTATTGCATTGTATACCGGTATTGGTTTTGTCAAACAAATGAGTACCACATATCCATTCTATATCATATTTAAATGATATTATTCACTTTTTTATTTCTTAAGTCTTGGCCCGTTAAGTTATTTCAATCGAAGTGCCAACCTTTCAATTGGACAATACCGTTAGTTGTTCAAAGGGTGTTCAGTGAAATTACAATGATTTGAAAGCAAATAGTACAGATCATGACCAGACTGCCCGGGAAATCATGGTCTACAATGGTCTCAAACGTACACTTATTTGTCATTACAAGGACACTGGTTAAAGACATGTTTCTGTGATATTGTCAGTAAAACTTATATTTTTCAGGGATCATTGCCGCATCAAAATTACAGGGACAGTATACTCGGGTCCTGGTATTTTGGACACAGTGAGAATTGAAAATTGGTTTGTTTCTGTATTTGTACCTAACTGTGGCAAAGAAAGACCTGTGATGTTAATAATGGACAACCATGACTCGCATATTAGCATCAAAGTAATTGAAAAGGCAATTGCAGATAGAATTCTTCTTGTTGGTCTGTCAGGTCATACGACACATATACTGCAGCCATTAGATGTAATTGTTTTACATATTTTATATAAACAAGCGCTGTCCATAAGACAGCAAAAGCTCGACTATTGTGGGTGTTTGCTAATAAAACAAAACTTTTATCAGTATAATAGCAAAACAAAATTCTGCTAACTATTAAGTATAAACTAGGAAAGTTGAATCATAAACAAGAGGGCCATGATGGCCCTGTATCGCTCACCTGTCTACCATTGGCAAAAATAAAAGGTTATTAATAGCAGAAAGGATCAATTTTTACCTTTGGCTCATGATATCCTCTTAATAAGCCTATGTAAAATCAAAAGACCCCCCCCCAGGCAGGGTTAATTTTGACCCTGAGGTCATGATTTGAACAATCTTGGTAGAGAGTCAATTATTGCCACATGCTGAATATCTAAGCTCTAGGCCTCATTATTTTGCTGTCTGATCATGATCTGCACTGTTAGCTATTCATTTTTTGCTGTCTGATCATGATCTGCACTGTAAGCTATTCATTGTATGTTGGCTGGTCATGATCTGCACTGTCAGCTTTTTATTTTTTGCTGTCTGATCATGATCTGCACTGTTTGCTATGCATTATTTAGCTGTCTGATCATGATCTGCACTTTCATTATTTAGCTGTCTGATCATGATCTGCACTTTCATTATTTTGCTGTCTGATCATGATCTGCACTTTCATTATTTTGCTGTCTGATCATGATCTTCCAAAGTGATAGGACAAGAGCTTATTCTTTTATGAAAGAAAAACATGCATAGGCATATTTGTCATTGATAAATCTGATATCTTCTTATATGTTTTGTATATATAAAATATAGATTTAATTTTATATATGAACTTTCTTGTGATGTGAATGCAAAATTTACAACTACATTTTTTGTACCAAAATCTTTCACATGGAAGTTCAACTAGGGGTCAAGAACATGTATTGCATCATCGCTATTTAAAACTTATGTAAGTGCCAATTTTAGGCCAGAGTTTTTATATTGCTTGGTTTATAGGAAGTTTTCTTAGATATTGAGTATGAAGGCACAGATGCTTGGGGTATGGACTCGCCACCCAATCTATACTTGTCCCATGTTGTACGGAACGTATATAAATACAAGATTTGAAACAACTGAAAACTCCAATCGCATATTTAAGGCATTCGTGTAAATAAGGAATAACTAACCTGTTTTTCCGATGCAAAACAATATTCTGAATAAAATCGTACTCCAAATTGCATCGAATAGGTTGAATTAAGAGAATTTCGAGGAAAAACACTTCTGTCACTTGCGCACAAATCAGATTTAGTATATACATGAAGTTATAAAAATAGGTTCCCCGCATCGCAGTATATGAAATAGCGTGCGCGGGGTACCATTACGTTTACAGCGGGGATTTCGTCTTGCCATAAATTTTAAAGCAGATTTATGACTGGCCTAAAGTTTTCGAATCGTTACCATTTTTAGAAACAGTAAAGGTGAGATGTGATAGAGGAAATCGTTTTGTTTCAAATCTTGTATTTATATACGTTCCGTACAACATAGGCCAAGTATAGATTGGGTGGCTAGTCCATACCCCAAGCATCTGTGTATGAAGGACTTTTCCTACTGTATTGAACAGAGCACATATTGAACATCAGTCTACTGCACCTGTCAATAATCGTCATTTTCGAACAAAATAAACACTTTAAAATAATTACTTTCAATTATATATCCCTACTATTCTGACACTTCATTAACTAGTCTGTGGAGTCGGAACAGCGGAAATAATAAAAATAAAATGTTGAATGTTGAATACCTTTTAAAAAAATAGGACAGCGGTCGCATAAACCAAGAGATATAAAAACTCTGGCCTTACCATAGAGAGATCCAAGATGTGTACTGATTACAAGACAAATGTCATTTATCAATCTTATGGTGTTAAAATACTGCAATAAAATTAGCAAATGAGGTGTTCAATAAACAACACATTATTAAAACAAGTGACAGGAAATTGTCACAAAACCAGGTTTTCATTTTCCAGTCTGCTGGCCGAGCGCAAATGTATTCTTCTATATATAACATATGTGGAAAAAAAGCAAAGGGCCATAATTCAGGCAAAAATTATTAAAAAAAAAAAAAAAAGAAAAAAAAAAAAAAAAAAAAACAAAAAAAACTTGCTCTGTGTGGGGTTTGAACCGCTGGTCTCATGAGAAATTTTGTCATCTTACTGTAACAGAATACTCCAAAGTATACAGGACTGGTAATCTATTCTAAAAATAGACAGTAATAACAGAGTATTCTCCCTTTTATAATAACAGAGTATTCTCCCTTTTATATATACTTAAATAAGGAGACACAAAATTGCTAACGGACGGACGGACGGACGGACGACCAGGGGCAGAACATTATACATTCAATATTCTTTAGCTAACAATTATAGTTCTGTGAAAGTTTGGTTGAAATCCCTTGAGAAATGTAGGAGTTGCACACAGAAGAGTATTTCTCTATATATATTACATTATGTGGAAAAAAACAAAGGCCCATAATTCTGTCAAAAATGATCAAATCACAAAACCCCGACAATATGCGCCAGGGCACTTGGTGACAATAATTCTGTGAAAGTTTGGTTGAAATCCCTTGAGAAGTGTAGAAGGAGTTGCGCACAGAAGAATTACATGTGAAAAAAAACAAACGGCCATAATTCCGTCAAAAATGACCGAATCACAAAACCCCGACAATATGCGCCAGGGCACTTCATGACAATACTTCTGTGAAAGTTTGGTTGAAATCCGTTGAGAAATGTAGGAGGAGTTGCGCACAGAAGAAATTGTTTACGCCCACCCAGCCACCCACCCACCCGCTGACATACCCCAATCTAATAACCAGGATTTTTCCTTCGGAAAACCTGTTTAACTAGAAATCATCAAAACAACTTTTCTGACAAATTTCAAGGATATCTGGGCTGAAAATGTAACATTTAGAGTGTTAACAAGGTTTTTCCATATTTGGGCTCTGTGACCTAGTTTTTGACCCCAGATGACCCATATTCGAACTTGAGCTAGAAATCATCTTAACAACCTTTCTGACAAATTTCCAGGATATTTGGGCTGAAAATGTTACCTCTATAGAGTGTTAACAAGGTTTTTCCATATTTGGGCTCTGTGACCTAGTTTTTGACCCCAGGTGACCCATATTAAAACTTAAGCTAGAAATCAACCAAACAACCTTTCTGACAAATTGCCAGGATATTTGGACTGAAACAGTAGCCTCTAGAGCCTTAACAAGATTTTTCTATTTTTGGGTCATGTGACCTAGTTTTTCATCCGAGATGACCCATATTCCAACTCATCCGAGTAATTACTGGGACAAACATCCTGACCAAGTTTCGTGACAATTGAGGAAAAAATGTGACCACTAGAGTGTTAACGAACCAAATGTGGACGGACGACGGACATTCATCGATCCTAATAGCTCACCCTGAGCCAGCTCAGGTGAGCTAAAAAAGCCAAGAGGAGGGGGGGACACCCTTCCCGGAACCTCCCCCTTGCATAACGCTGTATATAATAATTGTGGCCAAAAAAAATTAAGGGCCAGTGGAAACCCTGAAGCTGGTTGTTGTTCTAGTTTATTTTTACAGTCCAACAACTCAACCTTAGGTATTGTGCCAGTATTTCAATCTGTGCCTGATCCTATACTTCTATGTCGGTATGTTTTCCATGGCAGAATCTTGTGCATGTAATTGGTTTTCACGACCTGTCAACAATCCGCTGATCCTAGCACTGTATGTTTTAACAGTCAGTTCGTTGAGTGAAATATGTTTAATCCATGTGTTATGCTGGGAAAATTGTAGAATTTTCCTATATTTTATAAGTCATTTATTATTAATAATTATATTTCATTCTGCATAATTTTACATTTTCTGTATCTTTTAAAATGCCCACAGTTTAGGGAAAATAATCTTTTAAAAGCCATTTCTTTGTTAAACACTTTTATCTTACTTAGTAGTCTCAAAATTCTGACATATGTAGCTAAGTAGGATATCTATTAACACTTATCTATGTTTCAAAGGTGGTAGCCAAATGTTTGCTGTTTTAACTGATGTTAAGCTGTATTGTTCTCCAAACATGGGTGATAGTTTGTCTGGCTTCTCTGGTACCACAATTTAATGATTTTCACAGTTTTTTCAACCCCTTAAGCAGGATTTGCCAACTCCACCTCTTTTGAAATATTCCAAGATTCTGTTTTAGGATTGGTCAAAATACGGTGACCAATGACCAGCGGGATGAAACCTTAAAAGATCCCTTTCCAGCAAGCAGACATCATTCTGCTAAACTTTGTAGTAAAAACCTGAGTTATTAAAATTGCTGGAAAAGAGGATCTGATCTTTTTGTTTTCTTAACAGGTGAGTGAAGTTTATGTATTTGTACAAAGTTTAAGTATTTTCATTATTTCAAAGTTAATTATATGAAACCAGATTTGAATATATGTCAAATACTTAATAAAGATCCTTTTGATAAATTAGTAGGTAAATTTCTGTAATACAATGTTGAAATTTTATTAGCACTGAACTGTTGATCATGTTGCTAGAATATTTTTATATCATTTATGATGTTACTCAACATAAGAATATTAATATGTTCTAATACACTATGTCTGGCATAAAATAAAAATATGAAACTTTAGTTTTCAGCCAGGAGTGTCATATTATATAGTAGAAATTGAATAACATTTCAATACATATATTTTAGGAATATTCTGTCTAAGTTTGTATTTGATCATAGATCTTTGTTTATCTTTTAACATAATTGTATGTATATAATTATGTATCATCATTCTGCTAAACTTTGTAGTAAAAACCTGAGTTATTAAAATTGCTGGAGGATCTGATCTTTTTGTTTTCTTAACAGATAAATTCCCCATTCAACGATAAAGTTCCGGCCACCAATTCGCGGCGGAACACATGTTTAAATGTAATGTTGCACTGTTAAATATCTTTAATTCCTTTTATTCACTGAGAATTTGTGTATTATTTTATAAGTGCACCGGCTGACACGTACTTGTCAGCCTGTCAGCCATATTGATTTTTACTTTGAATAGTCGCCTAGCAACCAAGGAAGCCGAGTTGAACTTTAGATACTACTTACGGTTACGTTTTAGCCATGTTTGTTAATCATACTTCACGTAAACGAAAGTTTGAGGTTATTATTGTTCATTTTACCTTTTAAAGTATTTTGCAGATGTGTTTGAATACTAAGTAATGGGTTTTTACTTGCAAGTACCTGTCAACACAGTGGATGCTGTGGTCCACAAGTTTCACTGTGCAGCGTTGTTTGTTGTGAATTTCACCAAGTAAGGTAGTGTTATTCACAGCTGCCCTTGTGGTGCACAGTGTGGTATGTGGACAGTGTGTACGGTATATAAACCCCAGTTGCAACTCAAACGGGGAAGCATCACCGCAAAACTTGAGTCTGGCACACGCACTGCATATACATTCATTACGAGCGTTGTTTAGAAAAACTTCTGAAGTTAAAGTCTAAAGGTGTGCATAAGCTTTTGGGGTTATTTTTATTGGATAGGAACTTCTCTAATGATAAATTCTATATTTCAAGTAACCTTACTGATCAGTGTTTATTTATTCACTGTAAATTTGCCTTAACAACAGATATTTTCTACACTACTGTTTTCTTGGGTAACCGACAGCCCACGGGTTTTTTGTACTGGTTGCTTCACGACTACGGCTACATTTTTCGTGTTATTTAGTCTTACCTACAAAAAGACTAACTTTGATCATTTTGAGCTGTTTGTATACACGAAGGTTCACTGTTTACCCATTTTATTGACATGATGCTTCTAGACTACTGTTAAGGTCTTAGGAAATAAATCATAGAAACTTATTGAACGTGGCTTGTTCTTGTAATTATTCTAAGTAAGCCTTATACAAGCAAATAGGTAATACTTTTGCGGTTTTCAGTGATCACTCTTTGTCTGTCCGTACCACGAATTATACCAAACGAGGGCTATATTCTGTTGAAACACCAGGAGCTAGTAGCTAGTGCACAATCATGTGCAAGTTTGACCACAACAACAACAACAGCCTAGTCTGTCAAGGGTCGTCCATCCGTGTCTAGGTCTTTGCCGTCCACTGGTTATAGACTCGACGCTACCAAGAGTATACCTACCACAATATGTAATGTCAAAAGGGTCCGCATAAACTTGAACTGAAGGGACCTGGCTGCATTTCTTCTGACGTTGTACAGGGGACGGTAATTTGCACCTGTGTACAGTAGCGCAACAATATGTGCATGATAGTACCTAGCAGGCAAAACTTTAACCAAACTTTCAAAGTCAAACAAGGGTCATAATTTGCACTAAATTTATACAAGAGTTATCTGACTTGACTGTGTGACACCCCTAAAGACATTTACAAAGTTTCAAGTCAATATCATAAGTGATTACTGAGATATGTGCATGATAGTACCTAGCACGCAAAACTTTAAAAAAATTTAGTACCTAGCAGACAAAACTTGAACCAAATTCTCAAAGTCAAACAAGGGCCATAATTTGTACTAAATTTATACAAGAGTTATCTGACTTGACTGTGTGACACCCCTAGAGACATTAACGAAGTTTAAAGTCAATATCATAAGTGGTTACTGAAATATATGCATGATAGTACCTAGCAGGCAAAACTTTAACCAAATTTTCAAAGTCAAACAAGGGCCATAATTTGTACTAAATTTATACAAGAGTTATCTGACTTGATTGTATGACACCCCTAAAGACATGAACAAAGTTTCAAGTCAATATCATAAGTGGTTACTGAGATATGTGCATGATAGTACTTAGCAGGCAAAACTTTAACCAAAGAAGCAACGCCGATGCCGACGCACAAGTGACTGTAATAGCTCTCATATTCTCCGAATAGTCGAGCTAAAAAGTAGGAAAACGGTAACTGTTTTCTAGCTAAGGAACTGTATTAAAACTCCAATTTGTTCAAATTTCTGAGATATAATTCTAAGTGCATTTTAATCAAATCTCATTAACCTTCTATACTGGTATGTAGAATTACTATTTTATGTCATGACAACCATACTGATCTTTATCAACATAACGGTATAACATGTCAATTAACTAATAAACAGTTTCACAAAATATGTTTTAGGTGATCGGACCATTGAAAGGTGCCTATACCAAAGTAGCTTCCTCGCTTGGTTATTTGAATACGGGCGTAAGTGTTGGTAGGGCTAAGTTTCCTTTAGTCCTGAAGTATGCTATCAATAAAATAGCACCGTCGACTATCTGTGACACTTTTGCCATGACTGGAATATGTCCATTCAATGCCAGTGCTATAGACAGATCTCAGATTGTGCAGCCAGCATTCAAACCATCAACAAGCGGAGGTAATCATGATCATTGACATACGTCATAAAAAGCATTTACTTAAATGTACACTTTAAAAAATTACCGTCAATATTACGTCCTAAATATAGACTACAGAGAAATTTGGTAAAAAGAAAGGATTATGGGATGCTCAGGAATTTCATTCGGAGGCATGTGGTGTGATATTTGGCACCACTGAGCCTGATGTAATTGACATAGAGTCACCAAACTCAACACAAATGTTTTTGTGTACCTGGTTTTTTTTTAGTTTACCATCTGGAGAGTGCATGCTCTACAAGGAACTGGCTCAGCTGCATGTTTTTGTATTGTAATGATCTACGGTATAGTACAGTCAAAAATTACGGTGAGAGAACTGGAAACCAGCTGCCAGTTCTTTGACGGTAAATTAAACTGTAATTTTTTACAGTGTGCACTGTATCCAATTATTATTTTACAATGTATACAGAACTGTAGTATGTAATGCAACGCAAGGCAGCAAATGAATAAGTTCTTTATCTTTTGTTTATGTGCTTCCAGGAGGAGAAGACGCGAGGACCTGTGGTGCATGTGGCTCCTACCTTGTAAATCCCCTAGTCAAACGAGGCCTGATTTCAAAGTCTCTAGCAAACATTCTGGTTCCACCTCAAACAAAACCGCATAGTCAACAACAGAAGAAACTAGAGCTATCACTAAATGTGATTAATACCCCCGAAAGACTGCTTTATAAACTGAGGAAGTTCGTAGTAACAGAATACATTGCAAAAAAAAACACTAAAATAGAGATATTATTCTTGGCAAAAACTCTGCAATTAGTCAAGATAAAGTTATGGTTCTTGTACACTGCACTCCCTCTCATTGTGCAGGACCATTGTATGAAGTTGTATTGCATTCCGACCACTAGTTTTCAAGTTATGCTCTGCGACAAAGAAAAGTAACAAAGGGCAATAACTATGTAATGAGTCATGATAGAGTTATGGTTCCTGTGCACTGCACTTCCTCTCAATGTACTTGACCATTGTATGAAGTTATATTGAATTCCAACTAGTAGTTTTCAAGTTATGCTGTGGAAAAAGAAAAGTATCAAAGGGCAATAACCGTCTTATGAGTCAAGAAAGAGTTATGGTTCTTGTACACTACACTTCGTCTCATTGTGCTAGACCATTGTACGCAGTTGTATTGAATTCCAACCAGTAGTTTTCAAGAAATGCTCCGGACAAGGAAAAGTAACAAAGGGCAATAACTCTGTAATGAGTTAAGATAGAGTTATGGTTCCTGTGCACTGTACTTCCTTTCAATGTACTTGACCATTGTATGAAGTTGTATTGAATTCCAACTAGTAGTTTTCAAGTTATGCTCCGGACAAGGAAAAGTAACAAAGGGCAATAACTCTGTAATTACTCAAGATAGAGTTATGGTTCTTATGGATTGCACTTCCTCTCATTGTGCTTGACCATTGTATGAAGTTGTATTGAATTCCCACCAGTAGTTTTCAAGTTATGCTCCGGACAAGGAAAAGTAACAAAGGGCAATAACTCTGTAATGAGTCAAGATGGAGTTATGGTTCTTGTGCACTGCACTCCCTCTCAATGTGCTTGACCATTGTATGAAGTTGTATTGAATTCCAACTAGTAGTTTTCAAGTTATGCTCCGGACAAGGAAAATGCAACGGACCACCTGACCGACCGACCGACCGACCAACCACCGGGTGACTCCTATATACCCCCCCAAACTTCGTTTCGGGGGTATAAAAAACGTGTTGTGGCAGAGGGGAGACTGATCAGTGGACAGCAGATGCTTGATCAGCTTAAGGTAAACATTAAGGTCTAGGATATAAATACACTGCGACCTCGTTATAACGCGCATCGTTATAAAGCAAATCCCGGTATAACGCGGTTGGGTCTTGGCTCCCAAAAATTTCGGGATCGACCAAAATTATTTCTATCAAAAAAGCATTGTCCCTATACAAAACGAATGTTCGAAAACGTAAATAAACAACATGGCAGGTTGTTAATTGATCTTTGTCACTTAACCGGTATCAAGTGTCTATTAACAAAGAAGTGTTAAAACAATTACGGCTTACTGGTATTTTTTCACGGCTCCGTTATTCACAAGCTGACCTCTTTGTTTGTTAGACAATAACTTCTAAATCGTGTGAATTAATATTTGTTTGTAGTACAGTCCCTAGAGGTTTTTGTGTGCATTTTTTGTCCAGAGCATTTCTTGGTATAATTGTGTAGAGGGATGGCTGAAGCTTATTTTTTGTGAGGGTGGACAGTTGACATCATGTCAGTTTCCGTGGAAACCAAGATGGCGTCCAAGATGGCCGCCGTTTCATGAGGTTATGGTAAATGTTATTTTATTGATTACAGCTAATATGTATCAAATGATGTTGACTTTAATGTGCATGGTAATTGTAGTATAGATATAGAACTCTGCAATGAAATGCTAGTCAAGGTCACTAAAGGTCATAAATCTGGGTCAATTACGGGTCAAATTGAAAAATCAATGCTAAAAAATGCGTTTTACCTAGTATAGTTTTAATTTGCTTTTGTAGATTTCGCTCCAGGCTTATGAAAAGTGTATTGTTACAACCTCTGGTCATCATAGTTATATACAAAACTTATTTCATGGTATAATATTGATTTATAACATCATTACGTTTGAAAATGTGACAAACGTCAATCGCAAATTTTGCGTAAAATGTGAGCATATATCTCATAAACACATACTTTGCGTGTTCCGGCTTGTATTATATTCGTATATTTACTTTGAATTTCTAAACGTTTTTGAATAGTATAGGCTTTAGTTAAATCATACCACTAATTAAGGTCACAAAAGGTCAATGTCAAGGTCATAAAGAGGTAAAAATGTGCAATTACTGTTTGACAACAATTTTATCTATATAGTTTTAACTTTACTTCTTAGGTTAGGTCACAGCTGATACATACCAAAATAGTGTATACCTGTGAAAAAGCGATTAAAACAAATTTATATTGTGGTCATATAGCGAGTACGAAAGTGATACAGTTACTAAGAGTTAAGAAATACCTCCTCGATCTGAATTGATTATACGTAATAATCCGTGAACAGCCTATAAAGGCCTCTTCTGCACTTAATTGGTACATATTTGTATTTAGTGTTTATAATGCAGATCTTATATTATTGAATTAACAGCCCATTTGTTTTTTAAATAAATCAAGGCTGCAAGTTTATAACACACATGTCACAGTTTTTACATACCAAAACACTTAGTACTTATGCATATGGCTATCCATTATCGATGTCCAAGCCAGCTCTAAACAATGTAAGTTGGTTACAAGTATCTTTGTACATGTGTTTCTTTGCATGGATTATTAGCAGAAAGCAATGTATGTCAAAGTTAAGTCCGGCATAGCTCCAGATTACTTGGGATAATATTCTAATAATGTAATCTCATTACACAATCATTGTACAAGGTTTAGGGTAACTTCTTGTCCCCATCCTGATGATCCATCAATAATAAATTTCAATGACAGTGAATGTTTCTGTATTCTCAAGGTTAAATGATTTGGTAAAATACTTTTGTTTATCAGGGATGTATCCTTTGGAATAACTTGCCACAGTTGAGACGTAATATTACAGTTTTAAAGCATTTTAAGGAAGCCGTCAAACATCCTTTGCTGTCCCAGTTTTAACATTGTGTCTTATCACTCTTGTATTTTCAGTGTAATGCTTGGATAGATACACTTGATTCATTAGTTTTTAATCTAGTCAGTGCTTTTATTAAATCAGCTTGATGTTCATTTCACTGAAATGTTTAGTTATACAGTACTTTGATCTCGTGTATACAATATAGTTGTAATAACTTAATTCTGTGATACTATACAAATGTGATACCATTGATTCATTTGAAGTAAATAATCATACCTTTCCGTGGCGTGCCATGAATGTCAAGGACCCTAATGAAAAAAAGGAAGAATCACGTTTCCCTTTTTGTGTTAGCTTTGGTATTGATGTGCATATCATGATTTATAAACTTGTAAATACGTATAATTATCTGTATATGTTTATCTGTGATATACTGAACTAAATTATATATCTATATATAGATCTATTATGTCCTTTACTTTCATACTGATTGAGTAATATCGGTCTTCATCTTGAGACATATTAATTTCTTTAACCCATGTATTCTTACCGAATGTGAAAACACGCAAAAGAAACTTAACTTTGTGCCTGTTGAGGTGATGACAAGTAACGATGGCAATGAGTTTTATATAAGGGGCTAAACCTCTATACGGAGACATCTATCTCCATTTCAAATTTTGATTCCAACGTTTATGCACATATACAAAACAGTTGGCTCAATAATTTAGGCATCGATTGTGGGAGCTGGTATACAAAGGATTAGATATCAGCAGAGGCGCCAGCTATTTGTATAAAGGAATGTTAACCCTATGCCTCTCTGTCTGCTGTGGAGCCACAATGACATTTTGGTAGGGCGTCTACCAAAGGATAAGGGGTTAAGGAGTCGAATCCTGAGCCATTATTACGGTGTCCTTCGGCAAGACACTTTATTGCCTCCCTCTATTAAAAGATGTTTCCATTGGGAATGAGTCTCGATAACAAATAAATGTGTATGAAGTACTAGTATTGTGTTTGGGATTTTAGTATAGGATACAACTGTGCGTGGAAAAATAGACTATCGCTGAACGGCTTCCATAACCAATATTATTGTAAAACATATATTCTGATTATTCAAGATGCATGTCACACATAGGTTCTTATGGGTGTACTTTGTATCATTCATTGAAGAGTATCTCATCCTAAGCTTATATGATATGTTAAGTTGTAGGCATGCTTTCAGTAAGGGTAGAAGATCGGTGCGTACAGAGAATTCAGATATGTCCTACACATTGTGAAAACTAATGCCCGAAACAAGCAATCCTTACTTTGGAAGATCAAACAACTGGCACCAAATGGGGAGCAAATGATAATATGACAAAATATATCATGGAACAGGTAGTTTCCATGTGAATTGTGGATCTTCTGCGTGGAACACCACTGTAAAATAAATAACAAGCCCAATCTGAAGATGCTTTCATAAGTTTAAAAACCATTAATTGCGCCATTGGAGAAGTCACTGCCATTCCAGCACCGAGTTAGAACGGCCATGAAGGCATCCATATAATCCAACAAGTATATGAACTAGTTGTCAGACCACACAATAGAAACAAAGCTTGAGGTCATGACACAGGGAGCTGTGTAAATGCATCCCAGAAATTAATAAGAGCAAATGTTTACAATTGTAGACCACATGTCCAATGGCTCCTCTGAATCTATCTGAACTTTCAGAAGATTCTGTCTGTTAAACATCTGCTCTGCCAGACTACTGCAAAATTTGGAAACTGACGGTATCAAATTTCAGTGACTCAAGTCATGACTTAGCAGTCTATCTATCAGAGACACAAAGTCATGTGTATCTACGTCAATACAACAGTTGCTTTGCAAAACATCAGTGGTAATACTTTTATTATGCACACGTGTGGTATTTCCGAGGCAGTGAGCATACCAAATGTCAAAATCTTTACCAACTGCAAGGCAAATGTAGAAACTATTATTTTTGAATCAACATCTATTAAAAAGTAGAAAGAGAAAGAACTATCATTCTGACAGATGATCAGTTCTTGATACCATGGTTTTGAAATATGGCTATCACAGAACTACCACTACTTACATGTACAAAAGAATTAAACATATTTAGTGAGAAGCGACAAGTGTTTTTTTCCAGTTGATAGCCGTATATTGAGAAGTTTTAGGCAAAGGGACGTAGGACAAATTAGCCGAACATGCTGATCAACTGCTCCAAAGATTTATAAAATATATCCAGAAAAACTTAATTCAAGCCACTACCGTCTTGAAAAATAAGTTCGACAGGAAATTGAACGAGTAGATTGTTACCTTTACTGCTGTTACTTGGGTAAAGTTTAAGACTGTGTACGCAAAAACAAAACTGTTTGAACTTTGTAGAACGTAACTGGCATGAGGTCAATAAAATGGTTATGTTGTTTGTTTGATTATGTTGTACGGGCCTTTATACCATTTATTTAAGAAAATGATAAAATGTGTCATCAGAAATCGTTTATTAATAAAAAAGGGGCGTAACGATGAATACATTTATAAAATTAGTTATGACATTATGACAGATAAAACAGTTAAAATAATTTTACTTAGCTGACCATAAGTTAGCACCAGACAAAGTGTAAATGTCATAAGTGGCAGATAGATATATGGAAATAAAAGTAAACAACAGTTGAATTCTTTTTATTAATCTGACCATAAGGTAGCACCTGTTACTAGTATATATGCAAATTTTTTTCAACAGTTTCATCTTTTTGATTATGTTTAGAAAGTAGATAAATCAATACATTTGTATATATTTGGAGTCGGTTGTAACAGTTTTATGACCACTATTTTGTGCGTGGGGGGTACAACCTTCTGTAATAGTAAACCCATGAGCATACAATTTATTTAAAGACAAATAGCAGAAATACACAGAACGGCTCCGTCAAGGACGAATAACACATACAATGCAATAAGATATTTTGGTACAAGAGGCTTACCCCTATCTGCAAGCATTACTCAAAACCGATGATATGAAAGACACTTTATTACCATTACTGCACTGTTTCTTTTCGTAAACATGGGCATCACCATTTGTTTTGACTTTCAAATGACATTTCTAAATGTGTATGTAATAACATACTATCTACACACAAGAAAAAAGATAACAAGAGCTGTCACATGACAGCACGCTCGACTATTCGAAAGCTTGTTGGTAAAATGGGGTTTTTGTCTAAGAACTGGAGTATTGTGTAATTGTTTATAAAAATTAAGGTGAATGATATGAAACTTGTTCAAAGACCTTTGTGAATGTACATTGCATTCAAAGCCTTACTCTGGATTCTGCAAGCCAACTGGAGGGAGGATGGGGGGGATAATTTCAAAGAAATATATGACCTTGTATATTTGTTCATGAATAATTTTGTAACTTTTCCAAATTGATATGTATAGAATTAAACAAGAGGGCCAAGATGGCCCTATATCGCTCACCTTGGTACAAGTCCACTTGCCTGGTGGAAGATCACTAGATAATGTTATATACCAAATAAGTTTTCCTATATACGCCTTTGTAAAACAAATGATCCCCCCGGGCAAGGTCAATTTTGACCCCAGGGGCATAATTTGAACAAACTTTAAAGAGGTCTACTAGGCAATGCTACATGCCAAATATCTAAGCTCTAGGCCTTGTGGTTTCAGAGAAGAAGATTTTTGAAGTTTTTACTATATATTCCTATGCAAAACTAAGTGACCCCCGGTGCGGGGTCAATTTTGACCCGGGGGTCATAATTTGAACAATATTGGTAGAGGTCCACTAGCCAATGCTACATGCCAAATATCTAAGCTCTAGGCCTTGTGGTTTCAGAGAAGAAGATTTTTAAAGTTTTTACTATATAGACAAAAAATTCAAAGCTAAAAAGGGACACAAATCTATCAAAAATCAAAACAGAGTTATGGGGATTGTTTCCTCAGGTGAA
Source organism: Saxidomus purpurata (assembly GCA_022818135.1). Lineage (NCBI taxonomy): Eukaryota > Metazoa > Mollusca > Bivalvia > Venerida > Veneridae > Saxidomus > Saxidomus purpurata. The sequence goes on along the minus strand of JAFMSR010000003.1, from coordinate 26,008,269 downwards.
GATGTTGATGGTAGACACATACTTTGAGTTTCAAGTCAATATTTTTGATAGTATTCAAGATATTTGAATTTATAAAATCTTTTACCAAAAATTCTAAGTTAAAAAGGGATATAAATCTGTCAAAAATCAAAACAGAGTTATGGTAAGTGTTTCCTCAGGTGTAGATGTTCATGGTTAACATATAGTTTGAGTTTCAAGTCAATACCTTCTATAGTATTCAAAATATTTGAATTTATAAAAAACTTTTACAAAAATTCTAAGTTAAAAAGGGGCATAAATCTGTCAAAAATCAAAACAGAGTTATGGGAATTGTTTCCTCAGGTGTAGCTGTTCATGGTTAACATATAGTTTGAGTTTCAAGTCAATACCTTATATAGTATTCAAAATATTTGAATTTATAAAAAACTTTTACAAAAATTCTAAGTTAAAAAGGGGCATAAATCTGTCAAAAATCAAAACAGAGTTATGGGAATTGTTTCCTCAGGTGTAGCTGTTGATGGTAGACACATACTTTGAGTTTCAAGTCAATACCTTTGATAGTATTCAAGATATTTGAATTTATAAAATCTTTTACCAAAAATTCTAAGTTAAAAAGGGATATAAATCTGTCAAAAATCAAAACAGAGTTATGGTAAGTGTTTCCTTAGGTGTAGATGTTCATGGTTAACATATAGTTTGAGTTTCAAGTCAATACCTTATATAGTATTCAAAATATTTGAATTTATAAAAAACTTTTACAAAAATTCTAAGTTAAAAAGGGGCATAAATCTGTCAAAAATCAAAACAGAGTTATGGGAATTGTTTCCTCAGGTGTAGCTGTTGATGGTAGACACATACTTTGAGTTTCAAGTCAATACCTTTGATAGTATTCAAAATATTTGAATTTATAAAAAACTTTTACAAAAATTCTAAGTTAAAAAGGGGCATAAATCTGTCAAAAATCAAAACAGAGTTATGGGAATTGTTTCCTCAGGTGTAGCTGTTGATGGTAGACACATACTTTGAGTTTCAAGTCAATACCTTTGATAGTATTCAAGATATTTGAATTTATAAAATCTTTTACCAAAAATTCTAAGTTAAAAAGGGATATAAATCTGTCAAAAATCAAAACAGAGTTATGGTAAGTGTTTCCTTAGGTGTAGATGTTCATGGTTAACATATAGTTTGAGTTTCAAGTCAATACCTTATATAGTATTCAAAATATTTGAATTTATAAAAAACTTTTACAAAAATTCTAAGTTAAAAAGGCGCATAAATCTGTCAAAAATCAAAACAGAGTTATGGGAATTGTTTCCTCAGGTGTAGCTGTTGATGGTAGACACATACTTTGAGTTTCAAGTCAATACCTTTGATAGTATTCAAGATATTTGAATTTATAAAATCTTTTACCAAAAATTCTAAGTTAAAAAGGGATATAAATCTGTTAAAAATCAAAACAGAGTTATGGTAAGTGTTTCCTCAGGTGTAGATGTTCATGGTTAACATATAGTTTGAGTTTCAAGTCAATACCTTATATAGTATTCAAAATATTTGAATTTATAAAAAACTTTTACAAAAATTCTAAGTTAAAAAGGGGCATAAATCTGTCAAAAATCAAAACAGAGTTATGGGAATTGTTTCCTCAGGTGTAGCTGTTGATGGTAGACACATACTTTGAGTTTCAAGTCAATACCTTTGATAGTATTCAAGATATTTGAATTTATAAAATCTTTTACCAAAAATTCTAAGTTAAAAAGGGATATAAATCTGTCAAAAATCAAAACAGAGTTATGGTAAGTGTTTCCTCAGGTGTAGATGTTCATGGTTAACATATAGTTTGAGTTTCAAGTCAATACCTTCTATAGTATTCAAAATATTTGAATTTATAAAAAACTTTTACAAAAATTCTAAGTTAAAAAGGGGCATAAATCTGTCAAACATCAAAACAGAGTTATGAGGATTGTTTCCTCGTGTGGAGATGTTCATGGTTAACATATAGTTTGAGTTTCAAGTCAATACCTTTGATAGTATTCAAGATATTTGAATTTATAAAAAACTTTAACCAAAAATTCTAAGTTAAAAAGGGGCATAAATCTGTCAAAAATCAAAACAGAGTTATGGGGATTGTTTCCTCAGGTGTAGATGTTGATGGTAAACATATAGTTTGAGTTTCAAGTCAATACCTTTGATAGTATTCAAGATATTTGACTTTATAAAAAACTTTAACCAACGCCGACGCCGGGGCGAGTGCAATAGCCTCCTTATTCTTCGAATAGTCGAGCTAAAAACCTTTGTTGATTTTGGCGAATGAAATTATAGTCGTTGTCAGGCGCTTCTTTAAATGACCTTGACTCATTCCTCTAGTGACCTTGATTTTATTTCAACCAATGAAAATGCAAATATTTTCTTTAGAGTATTTTTAAGAAAAAGTACTGACATATATCATACAGCAGATCACATAGAAGAAACATGCATTAGCTACAGGATGTTTTCATAAAGTACAAAGTTAGAAGTGGTGACATGACCCATCATTACTTCTAATTATATCAATATATAATTTATAAAATATAATAATCAACGAATGAAGTAACTCTTGCATAGATAAAGTACTTAATGGTAGCATGGTGCCGAACCTTTGCAGAGAAAGTATAGAAATCGACTCATATCAGTAGATTAAGTACATCTTGTCACCTTTTCGTGATGCTGACCTTGACCTTTTTTGACCTACGGAACATTGGATCTGGTGACCTTGATTGTCATGTAGTTTTCGAGATACAAAAACATTCATAAATTTATAGAAAATGTACCTACATGGTTATTGTGTTAAACCAGAAAGTATGTGTTTCTGAGGTAAATTTTCATTTTATATCCATATTTGCAGATTGGTGTTGTCACAAAGTTCATTATAATTTTATGAGTATTCAATTTATGACCATGGACTAAGTTTTGTTTACACTTATATTGAATGGGAAAAGTAACAAACTACTTTTTATATGCCTGTTACGAGAAATGAACAAATAAACAAGAGGGCCATGATGGCCCTGTATCGCTCACCTGTCTACCATTGGCAAAAATAAAAGGTTATTAATAGCAGAAAGGATCAATTTTACCTTTGGCTCATGATATCCTCTTAATAAGCCTATGTAAAATCAAAAGACCCCCCCCCCCAGGCAGGGTTAATTTTGACTCTGAGGTCATGATTTGAACAATCTTGGTAGAGAGTCAATTATTGCCACATGCTGAATATCTAAGCTCTAGGCCTCATTATTTTGCTGTCTGATCATGATCTGCACTGTTGGCTATTCATTTTTTTGCTGTCTGATCATGATCTGCACTGTCAGCTATTCATTGTATGTTGGGTGGTCATGATCTGCACTGTCAGCTTTTTATTTTTTGCTGTCTGATCATGATCTGCACTGTTTGCTATGCATTATTTAGCTGTCTGGTCATGATCTGCCCTTTCATTGTTTAGCTGTCTGATCATGATCTGCACTTTCATTATTTTGCTGTCTGATCATGATCTGCATTGTAAGCTATTCATTATTTTGCTGTCTGATCATGATCTGCACTGTAAGCAATTCATTATTTTGTTGTCTGATCATGATCTGCACTGTAAGCTATTCATTATTTGCAAATATTGATTTAATTTTATATATGAACTTTCTTGTGATGTGAATGTAAAAATTACTACCAAAATCTTTAACATGGAAGTTCAACTAGGGGTCAAGAACATGTATTGCATCATCGCTATTTAAAACTTTATATAAGTGCCAATTTTAGACCAGAGTTTTTATATTGCTTGGTTTATGGGAAGTTTTCTTAAATATTGAGTATGAAGGACTTTTCCTACTGTATTGAACAGAGCACATATTGAACATCAGTCTACTGCACCTGTCAATAATTGTCATTTTCGAACAAAATAAACACTTTAAAATAATTACTTTCAATTATATATCCCTACTGTTCTGACACTTCATTAACTAGTATATGGAGTCGGAACAGCGGAAATAATAAAAATAAAATGTCAGTTCATAATGTCATTGTTATTCTACCTTTTCAAAAAATAGTACAAGCAGTCGCATAAACCAAGAGATATAAAAACTCTGGCCTTACCATAGAGAGATCCAAGATGTGTACTGATTACAAGACAAATGTCATTTATCAATCTTTTGGTGTTAAAATACTGCAATAAAATTAGCAAATGAGGTGTTCAATAAACAACACATTATTAAAACCAGAAACCATCAAAACAACCTTTCTGACAAATTCCAATGGCTGAAAATGTAACATTTAGAGTGTAAACAAGGTTTTTCCATATTTGGGCTCTGTGACCTAGTTTTTGGACCCCAGATGACCCATATTCGAACTTGAGCTAGAAATCATCTTAACAACCTTTCTGACAAATTTCCAGGATATTTAGGCTGAAAATGTTACCTCTAGAGTGTTAACAAGGTTTTTCCATATTTGGGCTCTGTGACCTAGTTTTTGACCCCAGGTGACCCATATTAAAACTTAAGCTAGAAATCAACCAAACAACCTTTCTGACAAATTGCCAGGATATTTGGACTGAAACAGTAGCCTCTAGAGCCTTAACAAGATTTTTCTATTTTTGGGTCATGTGACCTAGTTTTTCATCCGAGATGACCCATATTCGAACTTGTCCGAGTAATTACTGGGGCAAACATCCTGACCAAGTTTCGTGACAATTGAGGAAAAGATGTGACCACTAGAGTGTTAACGAACTAAATGTGGACGGACGACGGACATTCATCGATCCTAATAGCTCACCCTGAGCCAGCTCAGGTGAGCTAATAAAAACATTTAAGGGCAGAAGATAGTTTTTTAAACAGTATTTTATATTTTGACCTTTAAATGACCTTGATCTTGAAATATAATGGCTTTTAAAAGAAGGTCATTTGAAAGCTTTGTATCTGGACATAAATAACCACATACATCTAAATCAATATTGTGTAGCATTGAATGGTTATGATCGTTATATCTATACGAGTCATAAGCTTATGGAATGGCGGCCGTCTTGGACGCCATCTTGGTTTCCATGAAAACTGACATGAGTTCAACTGTCCACCCTCGATAAAATTAAACTTTAATCATCCTTCTACACAAATATACCAAGAAACACTCTGGACAAAAAGTTCACACAAATACCTCCAGGGACTAGACTATTGCGCATCTTTGATTGCAGGCTTACCTGAACTTAAATAAATCAATTACAAAACTTATTGTTTGTTTTAACAAAAAAGTACTTTCACTTTAGCCATCATTTTCGGAAAATGAATGTACTTTCGTTTTCAATAGCAAATATTTACGTAAGAATTTCTCTTTTATATATTTAATTTCGTGCTTAATTAACTAATTTATTTTACATAGAATCATTATTTTCTACAATTTAACCTCTCGATTTCATAAAATCATGATGCGTGCTAAACATCAATATGCTTTAATTTAGTTAGGTGGGTGGGGTACTTTGCGTTATGTACGCGCGTTATGCAAGAAAACAGCGGCCGATGATCAGACCGCGTTATAAAAAGAGTCTCACTTATAACGCGGTCTGACCAGTTGGACTCCGACCACCGCGTTATAACGGGGTTGCAGTGTATACACACTACAAACTTTTTTTGAGTCAGTAATGATAGCAAGTAAAATAATAACTTGAAAGTAAAACTATTAAACAGTATGTCTTAAAGGAACGGAAGGTGGGCAAGTGGAGGGTCCCGGGTTCGATTCCCCAGTTCCATGGTGGTAGTGTCCTATGCCAAGACACAGATATTTCTAAATTGGCTCTCTCTCTCTCTTCGACGTTGATTCCACATGGAGAGAGTCTCAAGAGCGTTTAAATGATAATAAAGTTGTAAGAACTTGTTTTGCAATCGAGAATAAATAAATTAGTAAATCCAATACCTCAGTATATGTCAGAAATCTGCAAAGTATAAATCAATCTTAGATAATTATATATGTAAAATAAAGTGAGTAATATGATTGACTAAGAATATTCCATATTTTTCACGTACGTTTCAGCAAAAAGAAGAGGTCAAAGCTAAAAAGAAAGAGGAGTCTGAAAGAAGAAAAGTAGAAATTGAGCTAAAACGAAAACAGAAGCAAGAAGAAGACGAAGAAAGAAAGATGAAAAGAATGAAAGTTAAAGAAGAGAGAGAAGCAAGGAAACAAAGGGAGGAAGAAATGAAAAGTCTGCGAAAACAAAAGAGGGAAGAAGACCATCAAAGAAAAACGATAGAGAAAGAACTGAAAAGAAAGAAAAATAACATAAAGAAAGAAATTGTTTCACAAATCACTTCTAGCTTGTATGTTTGTGGGGAATGCAATGAAAAGGGCAGGCCAGATGATACCCTAAATAACATTTTCTGGTTTGGTTGTGACGAAGCGGGATGTGGGCTCTGGTTTCATGTTTGTCTCAAGAGGCAAAAGAATACTTGTATGAGACCACTGTACAGAGGCAAGAATGGTTCTGTAATAGATGCAAGCCTTGGTTGTATGAAGAGTAGGATGTGACCTTTATTAAATAAGTGTCTAACACTTATTTTCAGAGACATTGATATGTTCGTTAAAAACTTTTAATACAGTAAATAGCTAAAGTTAGGTAAAGACGTGTAAATTTGTCACATGTGCAACAAAAGTTGTTTCTATTCATATTTTATCGTTGCGTACACGTAAGCCATTACGTTAATAATGGAAGTTATATGATCTACATCATTGATTGAATGTACTCATAATTATTGTTATGTTTCGTACATTTATTCAAAATAGTAAATCAATCGCCAAACGGCTCTGTTGGGAATAGTGGTTTGCACAAAGTTGAGTGCCCGATAATTGGTTGCCAGACGAGGCTTTAAACAGAGCAATAGTAACCCTTTTCTGGCCTCATGTATAACTAAGTTATGGACACAGTCGATAAAGTGACAAGTTTATAATGTCATTATAGAACCTAAGTTTATACTGTTAAAATTTTATGAGTTTGCTATTATTCGTTGCTATACTACAGACAAATATGTTCATTTTCCGCACGACAACTGGTATGAATCCAGTATACTGATTGTAAGTTACCACTGAGCCACCGACTGAGCCTAATTGAGTCAGTTAGTTTTACTGCCCAGTTTTATTTCTTTTTCTTACCAGTATAGTATAATCCTGCACTTGCCATCATCATTGGTGGGAGATAGGAATGGGGCCAAACATCTCTGAATGTATCAGCCCTTGCAGTTTGGTTAGACATTCCTAGAGGAACATCTGGCAGAGGAGTACTGGACTGGATGTTTAAGAGCCGACTGCCGAGTACAGACTGTGTGTCACTGTCAGACCTCCTTGGGTTGTCACTCTCTCTTGGAACTCCTTGGACTGATGTACGAACTCCTGAGAAAGTTAAATTGAATTTAGATATTCATGGTGAACTTTTACAAAACACTCCATTGAAAAACAAGAGGGCCAAGATGGCCCTAAATTTTGACCCAGGGGTCATAATTTGAACAATCTTGGTAGAGGTCCACTAGCAAATGCTACATGCCAAATATCTAAGCTCTAGGCCTTGTGGTTTCAAAGAAGAAGATTTTTAAAGTTTTTACTATATAAGCCTAAGTAAAATCAAGAGACACCCGGGCAGGGTCAATTTTGAGCCGGGGGTCATAACTTCAACAATCTTAGTAGAAGTCAACTAGACAGTGCCACATGCTAAATATCTAAGCCCTAGGCTTTGTGGTTTCAGAAAAGAAGAATTTTTTAAAGTTTTTCCTACATAAGCATATAAAACTAAGTGACCCCCAGTGCGGGGTCAATTTTGATCCGAGGGTCATAATTTGAACAATTTTCGAAGAGGTTCACTAGCCAATGCTACATGCCAAATATCTAAGCTCTAGGCCTTGTGGTTTCAGAGAAGAAGATTTTTAAAGTTTTTCCTACATAAGCCTATGTAAAACTAAGTGACCCCCTGTGCGGGGTCAATTTTGATCCAGGGCTCATAATTTGAACAATCTTGGTAGAGGTCCACTAGCCAATGCTACATGCCAAATATCTTAGCTCTAGGCCTTTTGGTTTCAGAGAAGATTTTTTAAAGTTTTTCCTATATATTCCTATGCAAAACTAAGTGACCCCCGGTGCGGGGTCAATTTTGACCTGGGGGTCATAATTTGAACAATCTTGGTAGAGGTCCACTAGACAATGCTACATGCCAAATATCTTAGCTCTAGGCCTTGTGGTTTCAGAGAAGAAGATTTTTAAAGTTTTTCCTATATATGCCTATGCAAAAACTAAGTGCCCACCCGCGCGGGGTCAATTTTGACCTGGGGGGTCATAATTTGAACAATCTTGGTAGAGGTCCACTAGACAATGCTACATGCCAAATATCTAAGCTCTAGGCCTTGTGGTTTCAGAGAAGAAGATTTTTAAAGTTTTTCCTATTTGTTGCCATAGCAACCAGAGTTCTGCATGGAATGGAATTCTTTGAACAACTTTGATAGAGCTTCATGCAAGGAACATCCCTGCAAAGTCTCATCAACATTGGCCCAGTGGTTTCAGAGGAGATGTCGTTTGAAGGAAATGGTGGACGGACGGACGGACGGACGGACGGACGGACGGACGGACGGACGGACGGACGGACGGACGGACGGACGGATGTACGATGGACGGAATGCGATCCTAATAGCTCACTCTGGCACTTTGTGCCAGGTGAGCTAAAAACAACAACAGACATACACTTGATAGTATGTAACTTATTAAAAATTTAAAAAAACTAGATGGGTGTTCAGTAGAACACTTGTGTCGCCCTCAATTTGGGTATTCGTTGACATCCCTATTAATAACAAGAGCCATGTTACACATGGTTAATCCCCCCGCTGGGAATAAGTTACCTGAAGGTTGTACTTTCGTACATTTTACTTGGTGAGAGGAAATCCTTAACAAGAGGGCCAAGATGGCCCTATATCGCTCACCTTGGTACAAGTCCACTTGCCTGGTGGAAGATCACTAGATAATGTTATATACCAAATAAGTTTTCCTATATACTCCTTTGTAAAACAAATGATCCCCCCCCCCCCCCCCCGGCAAGGTCAATTTTGACCCCAGGGGCATAATTTGAACAAACTTTGAAGAGGTCTACTAGACAATGCTACATGCCAAATATCTAAGCTCTAGGCCAGAGAAAAAGATTTCTAAAGTTTTCCCTATATAAGCCTATGTAAAACTAAGTGAGGGTCAATTTTGACCCGGGGGTCATAATTTGAACAATCTTGGTAGAGGTCCACTAGCCAATGCTACATGCCAAATATCTAAGCTCTAGGCCTTGTGGTTTCAAAGAAGAAGATTTTTAAAGTTTTTACTATATAAGCCTATGTAAAACTAAGTGACCCCCCGTGCGGGGTCAATTTTGATCCGAGGGTCATAATTTGAACAATCTTGGTAGAGGTCCACTAGCCAATGCTACCTGCCAAATATCTAAACTCTAGGCCTTGTGGTTTCAGAGAAGAAGATTTTTAAAGTTTTTCCTACATAAGCCTATGTACATGTAAAACTAAGTGACCCCCGGTGCGGGGTCAATTTTGATCCAGGGCTCATAATTTGAACAATCTTGGTAGAGGTCCACTAGCAAATGCTACATGCCACATATCTAAGCTCTAGGCCTTGTGGTTTCAAAGAAGAAGATTTTTAAAGTTTTTACAATATATTCCTATGCAAAACTAAGTGACCACCCCCACGGGGTCAATTTTGACCCGAGGGTCATAATTTGAACAATCTTGGTAGAGGTCCACTAGACAATGCTACATGCCAAATATCTAAGCTCTAGGCCTTGTGGTTTCAGAGAAGAAGATTTTTAAAGTTTTTCCTACATATAAAGCCTGTGTAAAACTAAGTGACCCCCTGTGTGGGGTCAATTTTGATCCAGGGCTCATAATTTGAACAATCTTGGTAGAGGTCCACTAGCCAATGCTACATGCCAAATATCTAAGCTCTAGGCCTTGTGGTTTCAAAGAAGAAGATTTTTAAAGTTATTACTATATATTCCTATGCAAAACTAAGTGACCACCCCCGTCTTTAAATCTGATAAAAAGGGAACAACTCTAAAAGTAGGCAAGGTAGAGTTATTGTTCTTGCACACTGCACTTCCTACCAATGTGCTATGTCAGTGTATTAAGTTTGAAGAAATTCCCTCAAGTACTTTTGGAGTTATGCTTTGGACATGTAAATCTGATATAGGGGAATAACTCTTAAAGAAGGCAAGGTAGAGTTATTGTTCTTGCACACTGCACTTCCTACCAATGTGCTATGTCAGTGTATTAAGTTTGAAGTAAATCCCTCAAGAACTTTTTGAGTTATGCTCTGGACAAAATTTTAAAAGTAAATCTGATAAAGGGGAATAACTCTTAAAGTAGGCAAGGTAGAGTTATTGTCTGTCAGTGTATGAAGTTTGAAGAAAATCCCTCTAGTACTTTTGGAGTTATGCTCCGGACAAAATTGGGATGGAGACACGGACGGACGGACATACTCACATTTTGATACTTATGTGGCTAGCCTTTTGTTCTCCCCATTGTTCTTTTTAGCCTCTTAACAGAAAATAGCCACATAACAGCATTATGGAATGAATGACATCAAAGTAAATGTACTGTTACCTATTGTCTGTATAGCCACCTAAGTACCAGAATGTGAGCTCGGACGGACAAACCGATGGACGGACAGACGGAGACCATTACTAATATCCCCTTCGTCGGGGGGATAAATATAAAAGAAAAATTGTGAACTTACCACTGCCAAACATACTCGCATATACATATAATTATGTGACAATTCAAAGACAACCAACTGCTATTGCTTAACAAGAGGGCCAAGATGGCCCTATATCGCTCACCTTGGTACAAGTCCACTTGCCTGGTGGAAGATCACTAGATAATGTTATATACCAAATAAGTTTTCCTATAATTATACGTCTTTGTAAAACAAATGATCCCCCCCCCCCGGGCAAGGTCAATTTTGACCCCAGGGGCATAATTTGAACAAACTTTGAAGAGGTCTACTAGGCAATGCTACATGCCAAATATCTAAGCTCTAGGCCTTGTGGTTTCAGAGAAAAAGATTTTTAAAGTTTTCCCTATATAAAACTAAGTGACCCCCGGTGCGGGGTCAATTTTGACCCAGGGGTCATAATTTGAACAATCTTGGTAGAGGTCCACTAGCCAATGCTACATGCCAAATATCTAAGCTCAGGGTTCAAATTTAGACACGCATACTCGCTAAAATCGAGTGGAAATTTAGAATAGCAAGTGGCTGTAAAACGAACTCGCATCTTTTAGCGAGTCAATTAAATGCCAACCAAATCATTTAAATGTCATAATTTACGAGAAAAATATTACTGTAAATAAGCTAAGTTAAAAATATTCATGAAAATGTAGTTTCAGCCGTAACTGGGTGGAAAACAGTCCTAAAAATAGATCGCTGTTTCCATAGTCGATCATTTCGGAACCTTCGGACAGATACGACGTTTTTCGTTGATAATTGCCGCCACTGTTTGCAATGTTATGTTGTTTTTGTTTGTTGTTTCAAAAGCATCGAGTTATTTTTTTTGTCAGAACCTAAAATATTTATCACCTTTATGTTGATTTAGAATATTTATTTCCGTTAAAATTCAGATGTATTAATTGGTCTCTTAGAATTGTCACTCGCGATTGTTGTGAAAAATATGGCCTATCGTACTAATTCAGTCAATTTTGAATTTGTTTGCAAATCCAAGCTGTATGACACACCTGAGTTGTGAATGCACATAGTATTTATCAATTAACATTCCCATTGCAATTGTTCTAAAAATGTTCTGTTTTAAAGAAAATCGCGGCGTTTCAGCGTGTCCGTTTTTTTGTTGTCATTAATATTGTTTCATCAACTATCAAAGCCAACGTTTTTCCACTATTGGACCTCTACCAAGGAACATCCCTGCAAAGTCTCATCAACATTGGACCAGTGGTTTCAGAGGAGATGTCGTTTGAAGGAAATGGTGGACGGACGGACGTACGTACGACGGACGGAATGCGATCCTAATAGCTCACTCTGGCACTTTGTGCCAGGTGAGCTAAAAACACCTACATAGTATTACTGCCTCTGTAGTGGCTGACTTAATATCTTTGTAACTTCTCATTGAATGAGGGTCATGGGTTCAAGCCTTGCTACTAACCATGATTCTCTACATGAGAAATTTAAAAGTTTGTAAAATTAGTGAAATACAACTGAAACAGCTATTAAACCCTGAGAAGCCAACTGAAACAAACACCTAGATAATTGACATACCAGATTGACATAGAATCAGACAGTAGTATGTAGTACACATAGACATACTACAAGGCTGCTTCATTATCATGCTGACAACTAAACATCTGTGTTTGAATGAAACAATAAACATACAACCATAAAGAAAATTTACCATCTGCTGAAATCCCTTCATTTGGAATTTCGTCATGAGGTAACTTTTCTAGTTCATCATTTGCTCTCTGAAAAGAAAACAGAAAAATAATCAAAGACAGTGACTTCCAGTAATATGAACTTCAAAGAATACAAATTTAAGTGGCTAAATTTTCTTTAGTATGATCCTTCTGTAAGCAAGTCCTAACTTATATTTTCCCAAATTTATTTTAGTTCGATTACGAAGAAAGCTCCGTAGCTTAATAAACGGCTCTGGAACACTTATTCCAGATGTCATCATACTCACAAGAGAAAGGCAGCAAGATTTTCATCAATGCTTGCCATTTACAGCTGGGTGGACTGTAGCCTGGTCACCAGGCCCTGAAATATCCCTTTTACTAATTAATATTTCACTGTTTTGTTTTAGAGCCAGTCTACTATCCAGCACCGATTTCAGATAAAACTGCCCTAGTGTACAAAGCAAAATCATATAAAATAGACTGGAAATAGTGCATGAAATAAAGTATATAGAAAACAAGAAGACGCGGCAATGATGCAAAAGCAGGTTTAGACAGCGCCTGTAGAAATTGTAAAATGTAAAAAAACCAGTCACCTTGACTCTCACCTGCAAAGAAATTTTTTACCTTGACCCTAGTGACCTTGACCCCAAATGTTTTTTTGCTTAAAACAATTTAAAAACTAAACAAGAGCTGTCCCTCACAAGTGACGAATGCCCCCGAAAGAGGTGCCTCACAGTCTGTGTCCTCTCCATGTGCTCAATAAATGTGCTATGTAATTTTAAAATCCTTCCATGCATGACAGAGTAATCATGCATACAGTATTCCATTACTTTAAACACTAAGTGTGACCTTGACCTTTGAGGTAGGGACTTGGGTATTGCACGCGACACATCCGCTTGATGTGCTAGACATTTGTGCCAAGTTATTTTAAAATCCTTCAAAGCATAATAAAGTTATAGTCCGGACACAAATGTATGCATATATACAGGATTCCATTACCTATAAACTCTAAGTGTGACCTTGACCTTTGTGGTAGGGATGTGGGTCTTGCACGCGACACGTCGTCTTGATGTACTAGACATTTGTGCCAAATTATTTTAAAATCCTTCAAGGCATGACAAAGTTACAGTCCGGACACGAATGTGTGCATATATGCATATATAGAGGAATCCATTACCTTCAAACTCTAAGTGTGACCTTGACCTTTGAGGTAGGGACGTGGGTCTTGCACGCGACACGTCGTCTTGATGTGCTAGACATTTGTGCCAAGTTATTTGAAAATCCTTCAATGCATGACAAAGTTACAGTCTGGACACGAATGTGTGCATATATGCATATATAGAGGAATCCATTACCTTCAAACTCTAAGTATGACCTTGACCTTTGAGCTAGGGACGTGGGTCTTGCACGCGACACGTCGTCTTGATGTGCTAGACATGTGTGTCTAGTTATTTGAAAATCCTTCAATGCATGACAAAGTTACAGTCCGGACACGAATGTGTGCATATATAGAGGATTCCATAACCTTCATACTCCAAGTGTGACCTTCACCTTTGAGGTAGGGATGTGGGTCTTGCACGCGACACGTCGTCTTGATGTGCTAGACATGTGTGCCAAGTTATTTTAAAATCCTTCAATGCATGACAAAGTTACAGTCCGGACACGAATTTGTAAGTGGGGATGCACGGACGGACGGACAGACGGACAGACGGACGGACGGACAGACGGACAGACGGTCAGACGGACAGACGGTGCGATTTTAATATGCCACCCTTCGGGGGCATAAAAAAAATCTAAATTATTTTTTAGTAACAGTGACCTTTACCTTGACCCTAGTGACATTGACCCATAAAATTTTGTTTTGCTTTAAACAATTTAAAAACTAAAAAAAAAAATCTATTTTTAGTAACAGTGACCTTGAACCTAGTGACCATTACCCTAGTAATCTTGACCCCCCTAAAAAATGTTTTTTGCTTAAAACAATTTAAAAACTAAAAAAAAATATAAAAATCTTTTTCTAGTAACAGTGACCTCGACCCTAGTGACCTTGACCCTTGTGACCCAAAGCTTCCTTTCCACACAAGCTACCTACACACCAAGTTTCATCACAATAATTGGTAACTCCTTACTCAAGGGAAACCATTTTTAGTTACAGTGACATTGACCTTGATCATAGTGACCCCAAATGCAATCCCAAGTTACCTCTCTTTGCAAGCTGCTTACACACCGAATTTCATTATAATTAGTCACTCCTAACTTGATTTATTGAGTGGAAACTATTATTCTATTTTTAGTAACAGTGACCATGACCTTGACCCTAGTGACCCCAAATGCAATCCCAAGCTGTATGCAATCCCAAGCTGCGTCTTCACTAGGGCTGTAACGAATACACTAAGGGGCGAATACGATACGTATCACGAATACAGGGTGACGAATACGAATATTTATTCATGAATATGAATACTATACTAAATTCATTGAACAAGTGAACATTGTATGGCTTTTGCCAACAATATATTACAGTCTGCTGACTACATATAATACTTTCTTCGTACTTAAATCACTGTGAAATAATACTGCTCAAACGTAAAAAAAACACTGAGTAAACCTGTAACTTAAAGAGCTCTGAGTTCAAATGACTAGAACTGTTTAGTAAAAAATGACTAGACACGACTATAGAGTAAAGAGGATCTACGATTTCAACGGTTTCCTCGATGCTAGACATGTTGATGTAGACGGTTTTCGGATGTCGTAAAATGGGAATTCCCACTTGTTGAAATCAAATTTTAATTGAATGTGAAATTTAAATGAATTCAATCAGTTTAAAACCCAGAAAGTTATGAAAATCATTTATTCAATTGTAAACCAACATCAAATATCGGCCCGACGACTACTAAATAAATGTCGTGAAAATATCTGTCACTGTTGTGGGTGGGGTATTACGACGAAATAGTGCAAAATGCGCTATGAAACGGAAGCGTTTTCAGTAGATTTCATCTGTTTTAGGTAAATTCAAATGACTTTAGTTTAAATCATGCAATTTTTATCTATATTCGTAAATATTCGGTTCGGCACATGGCGAATAACGAATACAATTCGGACAAAACTGTATTCGACTAAATCGAATATTCGAATGTATCGTTACAGCCCTAGTCTTCACGCAAGCTACCCACAGACCAAGTTTCATTGTAATCTGTCTCTCTTAACTCTAGTTATTGAGCGGAAACCATTTTTCTATTTTTAGTAACAGTGACCTTCACCCTAGTGACCCCAAATGCAATCCTAAGTTGCATCTTCACGCATGCTGCCTACACACCAAGTTTCATTGCAGTTGGTCACTCCTAACTGGATTTATTGAGAGGAAACTGTTTTTCTATTTTTAGTAACAGTGACCTTGACCATAGTAACCCCAAATGCAATCCCAAGCTGCATCTCCATGCAAGCTACCTTCACACCAAGTTTCATTGCAATTGGTCACTCCTAACTAAAGTTATTGAATGGAAGCCAACGTTTGACGCCAACCCGCCATACGACATCGCCATTTTAAAAAACCTGCTTAAAAACATTACTTTTATCAGACTAGTGACTGGTCTTGGTGGGCTGAGGCACATAGTTATGTGACAAACCTCATGCTCCTGCTGATAGTCAAACCCAGGACCTCCGGAGGCGAGTGTCCTAACCACTCAGCTATCGAGGCCCATACTGTTACACTTTACATCACTAGATCTTAAAGTTATTCAACTTGGCATATTCACACTGCTTTTAACTTTCAACTAGAGCTATCACTAAATGTGATTAATACCCCCAAAAGACTTCTTTATAAACTGAGGAAGTTCGTAGTAACAGAATACCTTGCAAAAAAAAAACTAAAATAGAGATATTGTTCTTGGAAATAACTCTGTAATTACTCAAGATAGAGTTATGGTTCTTGTACACTGCACTTTCTCTCATTGTGCTGAACCATTGTATGAAGTTGTATTGCATTCCAATCAGTAGTTTTCAAGTTATGCTCAGGACAAGGAAAGTAACAAAGGGCAATAACTCTGTAATTACTCAAGATAGAGTTATGGTTCTTGTACACTGCACTTCCTCTTATTTTGCTAGACCACTGTATGAAGTTGTATTGAATTCCAACTTGTAGTTTTCAAGTTATGCTCCAGACAAGGAAAAATAACAAAGGGCAATAATTCTGTAATGAGTCAAGAAAGAGTTATGGTTCCTGTGCACTGCACTTCCTCTCAATGTACTTGACCATTGTATAAATTTGTAATGAATTCCAACCAGTAGTTTTCAAGTTATGCTCTGGACAAGGAAAAGTAACAAAGGGCAATAACTCTGTAAATACTCAAGAAAGAGTTATGGTTCCTGTGCACTGCACTTCCTCTCATTGTCTAAGACCATTGTATGAAGTTGTATTGAATTCAAACCAGTAGTTTTCAAGTAATGCTCCAGACAAGGAAAAGTAACAAAGGGCAATAACTCTGTAATGAGTCAAGAAAGAGTTATAGTTCCTGTGCACTGCACTTCCTCTCAATGTGCTTGACCATTGTATGAAGTTGTATTGAATTCCAACTTGTAGTTTTCAAGTTATGCTCCGGACAAGGAAAAGTAACAAAGGGCAATAACTCTGTAATTATTCAAGATAGAGTTATGGTTCTTGTGCACTGCACTTCCTCTCAATGTACTTGACCATTGTATGAAGTTGTATTGAATTCCAACCAGTAGTTTTCAAGTTATGCTCTGGACAAGGAAAAGTAACAAAGGGCAATAACTCTGTAATGAGTCTAGAAAGAGTTATGGTTCTTGTGCACTGCACTTCCTCGCAATGTACTTGACCATTGTATGAAGTTGTATTGAATTCCAACCAGTAGTTTTCAAGTTATGCTCCGGACAAGGAATACCTATATCAGCTAAAATGTGATTACTTACTCTATTATATGTTCCAGTATTATTTTCACTAACAGTGGAATTGCTGTTATTGGCTGACTTTAACTGTGATGTTGGTGGTGATGTGGAATGATTTCTTTCCTGTTTAACGCGGATGGAGAGTTGATTGTCAGCAACATCATCACCAGGTATGGAATTTCCGAATGTCAACTCACACATTATGGGTTCTTGTGACACTCCATTACTTACATCTGCCTGACTTATGTCTCTTCCAGCTACTTCTCTTCCTTGTCTTACGACAGGCTCTTGTACAGCTATATTAATTTGCTGGTTTTCTCTTTCTACATAATTTGGCCTCGGTAAGTCTTGAAGTCTATCTGGTGGTACGTATGAAGGGCCACGGGGTTCCACAGGTAAAGCAAAGACGCAGACTTCAACACAATGAGAAGTGTTATAAAACCTCTTTACATCGGTTAAACATGAGTGTTCCACTGATTTTAGAAACTGCTTCTCTGAAAAAACTTGCCATCTTAAAGGGCACATAAAACCTAACAGTAGTATGCCTGTAATCATGAAAAATAACCAAACTACTTTTTCATTTTGTTTATCTGCATCCACATTTCCTAGCCTTTTGTCCTTTTTTGTCAACTCTTCTATTTGTTCATCTTTATGTTCCACTTGGTTCTCAGCATAAGCAGTAGTTTCAGCTACTGCAGCTTGTACAATATCACATGATTGGGTTTCCTGCGGATTCTCTACATCAATTCTATTGTTGTTGTTTTTGTTGTTGGGGCTTTCCTGAGCATGATCTGTATTGCAGTGAAGGTCACTTTGTGGCATGGTTGTTAGATCTGCATTGATTTTGTCCTGTTGACTGACACTTTCAGTAACACTTACAGGTTCATTCATTTTTCCTTGTTCTTGGGTTAATTTTTTGGCATCAATAGTAATGGTTGAACCAAATACAGCTTCTGGAGTAGAAGGTGATTCACCTTCCAAACTGTCATTTTCATTGCGCTCATTCAATTGAATCTTCTTAAGCAGCTCTGATTCAAGATCTTTTTCTACTTCAACATTTTCTCCTTTAGAATTTGTGTAGTTATGGTTATTTTCATCCATATATTGTCTTGAATCATTTGTGTCCAAACACTGTTGACTTTCTGTACTAGGTACAACAGTACTATTCTGTTCGCTTTCATCTAATGATTCCTTTTCTACCTCATCATTGTCCGGACTGAAGTTTTCAGGCAGACCTTGATTTGTAAACTTTGTTACTGGTTTTCCATCAACTTCACTTGACATATTTTTGGGCTGAAATTTAATATAACTTCATGTAATCAACAGTAATTTAAAAAACTTATTAAAAGCTATTTATAATGTTTTACTGGTACAAATCGTACAAATTGTGCTACATATGTACAAATACAATGATTTTTCATATAACTAAAATGCATCTTTTGATTTCCAGAATATTTTACTTTCTGGAAAGTGAAAAATTGATTTTATTAAGTGAACACCAGATGTTATATTTTAACAAGTGGTATACATTTAACTACATTTAAGAATAATTCACAAACAAGAGCTGTCCCTCACAAGTGATGAATGCCCCTGAAAGAGGTGTCTCACACTCTGTGTCCTCTCCATGTGCTTAATAATTGTGCTATATTTTTTTTAAATTCCTTCCATGCATGACAGAGTTACCATGCATACAGTAATCCCTTACTTTTAAACACTTAGTGTGACCTTGACCTTTGAGGTAGGGACATGGTGCTTGCACACAACACAATTGTCTTCATGTGCTAGACATTTGTGCCAAGTTATTTTAAAATGAATCAATGTAAGACAAAGTTACAGTCCGGACACAAATGTGAGCATATATAGAGGATTCCACTACCTTCAAGCTCTAAGTGTGACCTTGACCTTTGAGGTAGGGACATGGGTCTTGCACGTGACAAACCGTCTTGATGTGCTGAACATTTGTACCAAGTTATTTCAAAAGCTTTCAATACATGACAAAGTTACAGCCCAGACACGAAGAAATGTAAGGCCAGACGCACGGACGTTCTTACCAGACGGACTTTGTGAGGTTATCCCTTTGATCTTTCTTTGATCTTTTTTAACCCCACAATGAAATTATTTAACCCTACAATGCCATTTTTAACCCCATAATGACGTAATGAACTCAAAGAACCTCACAATGCTCGGTTGTACTCGAACCCTAACCCAGTAATGTCTACTGGGCATGTACAGACAGACAAACGGACGGACGGACGCTCAGACGGACCGTGCAATTGTAATATGCCACCCTTTTGGGGCATAAAAACATCCTCATCTGAGAAAAATCTTATTTGCAGGTGATCAAGAATGTCATAAAATGAACCACAGGAACTACATACATCAGAACTATTACTTGGAAACATATGTTTTTTGCATCATTGTGAATAAAATTTGGTCATGTTCAACATGGTACCGGAAGTCAACACTTTTTTTCAGTACCTGTTTATCACAGTAAACAGACATTATCCCCTTGGATCAATTTTGCACAAGAGGTCAATATCCCCTTGCTGATTTTGCAAAGGAGGACATTATCCCCGTCATAAATTTGCAAAGGAGGACAATATCCCCTTCTCCCTTGGACATTAGCCCCTTCTTAGATAATGTTGGTACCAATATTGATACATTCAGCATCCAAAATAAGTCTTGATTTAATGTAAAAACTTAAAAAATAGACTTGATATACAAAACAAGAGGGCCAAGATGGCAAAGCCAGGTGAGCACAAATACACCAATAAGTGAAAATGACTAAATTGAAAAATATTAAAGTTAGGATTAACAGTTTTTGATAACATCAAAGAGTTTTGCTGAAAATAAGTGCTGATTATCCTTCCTAATGGACAGTGATAGCTTGTCTGAACAAAGAGTTGCCATGAAGCCTTTTTTATTTTTTTGCAATATCATTGAAAGAAATACTACTCAATATTTCTATCATGTACATCGATTTTGAAGTTAAGAATGCTTTTGGTACAAATAAATATCATTTCCGCCGATAAGACATCTTTCTTGATAAAATAAGAACTATTGTCCATGTGGTCCTGAAACTTTCAGGATACAAAAGTGGCTTTTGATGATTGACTGACTGATTGGGGTTGTTTACCCTCGGTACTTGACACTGTCATATGACCGAGTGTGGCTTATGTAATATTACTTAAATAATTAAACAGCAACTAGACCTATCACTAAATGTGATTAATACCCCTGAAAGACTGCTTTATAAACTGAGGAAGTTCGTAGTAACAAAATACCTTGCAAAAAATAGATTAAAAAATCAATTAATAGATCAAGAGGTACGATAAAACATCTAAGTATATGTTAAGTTTGTTTCTCATGAAGATATCTTAGCCTTACTGAGTTACTATAGAACTGTATCATTTATAATTTTCGATTAAGATACTTGAAAAGATGGTATTTACTTTTGGAAAGTTGTTTAACATTTCGTCCTCACATTTCACATTCCTTTTCACTTTCATATTTTAAATACTGACCAATTTATCTTTTTAACTATCGTATTTAATTATTTCATATTTTAGTTTTGGATATCTCTCCAATTTACTGCAGATTTGAAAATACCAAGCCATTTAAGTGTTTGTTGCGTATCGACTGAATACATGTAATAAATGACTAAAGCGTCTGTAGGCGGAGCTACATTTTACACAGTACCGAGAGCAATCAGATAAACTATATGTCTGTGTTGAGAATATTGCATGGACACAACTGAGAAAACTAGACCTATCACTAAATGTGATTAATACCCCCGAAAGACTGCTTTATAAACTGAGGAAGTTCGTAGTAACAGAATACCTTGCTAAAAAAAACTAAAAGATATTGTTCTTGGCAATAAGTCTGTAATTTTTCAAGATAGAGTTATGGTCCTCTCATAGTGCTGGACCATTGTATGAAGTTGTATTGAATTCCAACCAGTAGTTTTCAAGTTATGCTCTGGGCAAGGAAAAATAACAAAGGGCAATAACTCTGTAATTACTCAAGATGGTGTAAAGATTCTTGTGCACTGCACTTCCTCTCATTGTGCTTGACCATTGTATGAAGTTGTACTGAATTCCAACCAGTAGTTTTCAAGTTATGCTCTGGACAGGAAAAGTAACAAAGGGCAATAACTCTATAATGAGTCAAGATAGTTATGGTTCCTGTGCACTGCACTTCCTCTCAATGTACTTGACCATTGTATGAATTTGTATTGAATTCCAACCAGTAGTTTTCAAGTTATGCTCCAGACAAGGAAAAATAACAAAGGGCAATAACTCTGTAATTACTCAAGAAAGAGTTATGGTTCTTGTACACTGTACGTACTCAATGTACTTGACCATTGTATGAAGTTGTATTGAATTCCAACCAGTAGATTTCAAGTTATACTCCGGACATGGAAAAGTAACAAAGGGCAATAACTCTGTAATTACTCAAGATGAGTTATGGTTCTTGTACACTTCCTCTCATTGTGCTAGACCATTGTTTTATGTTGTAGAAGTTTATAAGTTATGCTTCCGGACAATGAAAAGGAACAAAGGGCAATAACTCTGTAATTAGTCAAGATGGAGTTATGGATCTTGTTTACTGCACTTCCTCTCTGAATGTGTTTGACCATTGCATGAAGTTGTATTGAATCACAAGTAGTTTTCAAGTTATGCTCCGGGCCCGACTGCCTGCCCGACCGACCAACCAACCACCAGGTGACTCCTATATACCCCCTTAAACTTCGTAATATAAAACGGTCGTACTGGTCTTCCTTTCTGTGGCAAGAGTCCCATCAAACAAAGGGATATAACAAAATTTGCATACGCATATAACATGTATGTGTAAATACGTACAAGTGTTATTACATCTATATACATTGTAGGGTAATTAACGCACGTTTTTTCGTGTTGTAACATCAGCAGACTCCCGAGGGATTGTTGATGCCCGAGCCCGTCAAGGCGAGGGCACCAACATATCCCGAGGGTTTCTACGGGTGTTATAACACGAAAAAACGTGCGTTAGCGCTATACTAGCATAAATAATATAAAAATCATAAAAATAAAATTGAAACGCTCTTACTGGAACGACGTTCAATAATGCACGGGGCAACGTCCGTGTTGTTTATATCATATTTATGACGTCACCAGCGGTTTTTAAGCCCGGCACTGTTGACGCCGTACATGATGTAAGACTTGGGAGACAGGTCCATTGTTTACAATGGCCCTGTACTGCGCATAAATGAAAACGGGTTATAACGGCGCGTGAATCTCCCCGTTAACACACGTTTTTTCTCCTGTTAAAACACCGGCAAAATGGGCAAAAACAGCACATTTTATGCTAGAATTAGTGTTTATATCTGTCACAGAAAGATTAAAAAAAATATTGTAAATAAACATTCGTATTTCACTTACAAGAGTGCTAAATGTTTCTGTCACTGCCCTGAAATCTGTAAAATGAAAATCTATGTAGGGCCATTATTTTTTTATTACTTGTTACTCGAAGTTTGAAATTAAAAAGCTCCGTACGGAGGGGAAAAAAAAAAAAAAAAGAAGACTAATAAGAAGAACAATAAAAAAAAAAACATAACGCTGTGATAGTATACACGGTTATAGAGTATTCCTGCTGGTATACAGTAGCGGCGATTCTCAACGAAAAACGTCGACGGCGATGTCTGATTCGATCTTTGTGATTCAATGGAGTTGCTTTTACAGGTGTGTTTTACCAATATTTTAATTAATAAATACTTCACGCGAAGTCACTCCAAAATACTCGGAGAAACGCTGTTGTGAAATTAGCGTTAGGTTAAATAACACTAAATTTTATTTTCTTTCGGAGATAGAAGCAACGGGCGGCGGAAAAAATAAAAATAAAGTTAAGAATTCGAATCTTTTTCTTATTTGGGTTTTGCAATATTTAGGTACGGCGCTCCCGTAAAACGAAAAATAAAAAAACTGGCCTAAACAGTTTGCTATCAAAACACCGACATACACAAAGTATTTAATGAATTTTAACATGTTATACCCCTAGTAATAATGATTACAAATCTGGTCCGAAGTGTCTACAAATCTGGTCCGAAGTGTCTACAAATATGGTCCGAAGTGTCTTTAAATCTGGTCCGAAGTGTCTGGTCCGAAATGTCCATGGTCCGAAGTGTCCGTAATTCATATTTTTCACATCAATCACATAACTCAATGTTTTTTGAAACAACAAACAAAAACAACATAACACTGCAAACAGTAGCGGCAATTGTCAACGAAAAACGTCGGCGGCGATGTCTGATTCGACCTTTGTGATTCAATGGATCTAAATTCAACAGCTTGCTTTTACAGGTGTGCTTTACCAATATTTTAATTAATAAATATTTTCACGGGAAGTCACTCCAAAATACTCGGAGAAACGCGAAGTCCCGCGATCGAAATTTTCACTCCAAACGGCCGCGAAGTGACTCCATTCAATGGAGTCATTTTCGTTTTTTCTCAGAGTTACGCGAAGTCACATTTTTTCTACTCACTCCACACTTCGCGTTTTTTGCATAATCCTCCATCATAATCGAGCTAAAATGAATTAGTATAAAATTTAGATTAAGTCAACGCACATAGGACTGATGCATACATAATTTTATCTCTAAGACCCAATTAATGTTTACATATTTGTACATGTATATGTGCAAAATATGAATGTGCTCAGCTTAACGCGAATTCCAACACCTCCAATGTAATTCTTTACGACGGCCTTGATACCATCAAAATGGATGTCACAAATGAAGGATGTCAGTACCGCGCAACTTTATGTAGCGAAAATGGATTCAAACGTCTAGTAGCAAACAGATATTATTATAAGTCTTTAATATCAGCTTCATATATTTTGATCTTACTGATATGGCCATTTATAACCAAAGACAACAAAGAACAGCAGAATGTTATATACTATTACTTTGTACATGTACAATAGATTCTTATCTGTGATTTGCATACATTGTATATTTTATGTTATGGTCTCCATTATTATACCAATCATTTGTATTGCAGTCCTGAATCGTACAGAACCTTAACAAGTGTAATTATTTTGACTATTCTAGCGACAAAAGCCTTGCTGATTAGCTTGGTGCACACGTGGTGCGTGAATTAGAGGAAAATGTCTCCATGTAGTGCCAAACACACCCACACATAAAGTTCGTCCTGGATAAGAATGGTTTCACTGAAGACGAAGTTTTAGTTCTCTATCAAACTATGTTAAGTGAGGAAAATCATTTAACCAAATTGTCCGAAGTAACACTTACATCTGAATTTTAAAAAATGAAGGCATTAAAAAGCGCACTGAAAAGCACTGATGCAGTATGCTACGTTTAATGGCTTTGAGTAGTGTGTTAAAAAAAATGTAACATCATTATACCCGGATATTCCATGGTGCCACTGAGGCCTTTACCATGGCAATATCTACCATGTATCAGCTAAGGCGCCTTTCCATTTCGAGGCAGAATGTTCCCTTAGAGAACCTTTAATATTCCTTTGGTCAAGAGACGGCAATCTCAGTAACACAGATTCTATTTTTGTTGCAAACCATGTGGTGCCAGTTTTTCTAATATCACATAAACGGCAACCAGACGAGCTTCAAATTATGGAACAGGGTATTATATCACCTCAAAAGAAACTAAAGCAGACAAAGTTAAATGTTTTCATACTACAACATTCTGCAGGCTCGTCGGCATTTGATATTTCACCGAGAAACATCGACGAGTTGGCAGATCAGTCCTCGACCCAGAGCATTATCCTAGACAACACAAGTGTTGGCCATATCTACGTCTTTGCCAATTTTACAGCATTCTGTTCAAGGTTTATACATGTTCATGATTTACACTTTTTGTAATAATATTAGTAGTAGTTCTGTGTATATGAGTGATTTCTTAGCAGTATGTACTTACAAAAAATGTCCTTAATGTCAAACATAAGAAAAGCTATCAAAGGTCACATACACATAACTGTATTGTAAAATTTCTAAAAATAATAGGTGCCTGGTCGAGTTTGACTACACATCTCCACAAATTATGTGTTACAAGTCCATCTTAGCTAAACTGTGAAAACAGGATTTCTTCTGAATGCAGGTACTTATCCAGATTTGGCGCTGCAATAGCAAGTAAAAGATGTCAACTCACTGAAGAACAAAAGTACACAATCCTAAGTTTCCCAAGTGAATGTCTAAAAACCTATCCTGCAACAGGAGATAAAAAGGAACGAAAATATAACCAAACTTGGGCAGACATTTAGTTGGTTACGATACTCATTGAGGGCTGACGGGTTTTTTTGTGGACCATGCTTTATTTTGCAAGTACATCTACTCACATGCAGAATTCATAAGTAAAGCATCGAATGACTGGAAAAATGCAATGGTGGTAAAGAGAGGGGTACTGAATAGACATAACAGTTTGAAAATACATACAGAATCACTTGCATTGAGTGCTAATCTTTCATACCGATATCTGTTTGCGATGGGAAAGTACCGTCAATAAATCAATCTTTAAGCTCTGCGTATGAAAACAAAATTACAGATAATAGAAATGTGTTGAAAACAATTATCGATGTTATCATAAAATTTTCAGCTAGGGGGATTGCACATGGTAAAAGCACTACGTATGTGGAATCTTGACCTTTCAAAGTGGCGCGGAAAAGGGTTTGACAGCGCTTCAACCATGAGCTGAAACATTTCAGGTGTTCAGACAAGAATAACAACATTGTTCCCGCATGCTAAGTACTTCACTCACGGGAAAACTATTGTCTGCAAGATGCTTTGTCCAAAACTGTATTTAAGTATCCAGGGTAATAGATATAAAACACATGAACATTATGTATATATCTATTATGAGCGAAATGACAACAATCATATCAGAAAAATCGATGTTCCAGCTTAGCGAAACGACGAACAGTTCTTATGTCCTTGAACCTGGGTTTTACGGGGCGCCATATTTTGCGTCAAATACACATACAACATGGGTGTTCAGTAGAACACTTGTGTCGCCCTCTTATGCTTTGTCAGAATAACCAACAATTTTGTGACAAAATCTAAGTGTAAAAAGGGGCATAACTCTGTCAAATATGACCTTGACCAACAAACTTTGGCGGCATCATGACCCTTATATCACAACCCTTTTGACATAAGCAATATAATTTGAAAGTTTGATAAAGAAATCTTAAGAAATGGCAAAGTTATAGCAAAAATCTAAGTATATAAAGGGGCATAACTCTGTCAAACATGACCTTGTGCTACAACATTTGGAGGCATCACGACCCTTATGTCATAAGCAATGCAATTTGAAAGTTTGATGAAGAAATCTTAAGAAATGGCAAAGTTATAGCCAACGTTAAGTTTTCATTACAAAATCTAAGTACAAAAAGGGGCATAACTCTGTCAAATATGACCTTGACCTACAAAATTTGGCGGCATCACAACCCTTTTGACATAAGCAATATAATTTGAAAGTTTGATAAAGAAATCTTAAGAAATGGCAAAGTTATAGAAAAAATCTAAGTACAAAAAGGGGCGTAACTCTGTCAAATATGACCTTGACCTACACAATTTGGCGGCATCACGACCCTTATGTCATAAGCAATACAATTTGAAAGTTTGATGAAGAAATCTTAAGAAATGGCAAAGTTATAGCCAACGTTAAGTTTTCGTGACAAAATCTAAGTACAAAAAGGGGCATAACTCTGTCAAATATGACCTTGACCTACAAAATTTGGTGGCATCATGACCCTATTGTCATAAGCAATACAATTGTAAAGTTTGATGAAGAAATCTTAAGAAATGGCAAAGTTATAGCCAACGTTAAGTTTGTGTGACGGACGGATGGACGGACGGACGGACGGACGGACGGACGGACCGACCGACGGACAAAGCGATCCCTATGTATCGCCTTTTCTCCGAAAGGGCGACACAAAAATGTGTCACAGAACCTGTGAAAATATCAATCGAGCATTGTTTACAGGCAAAACCAACTTAATTTTTATCCACTGCTTACTAGCCACGCAGATTTCAGACATTGAGCTTAATCCAGGACCGAAATACCCATGTGGAACATGCAGTAAAGAAGTTACATGGGATGATAAAGGTATATTTTGCGATTCTTGTGATACATAGTTCCACACCAACTGCCAACGTATAGGTGATCACACATTATGACTGTCTTTCAAATTCTAACTTCTAATGGCATTGTTTGTGTTGCAGCAGTGTAAATTATTCCAGCTCGTTATCAGACTCACTAAATTCCTTAAGCAATTCCTCCCTATTTAGTCCTTTAGGGAATATTAGTACTACAGATATGGATACCCAATCAGTGAGTGCCTCCACTGAACATGCTTGTGGAACCCCATCCTCCACAAGGCCACCAAAAGCAACTTCAATCCCGAAGTCTTTACCTACCAAAACCCGCCAGCTACCAAAACACTTACCAAAAAGCGAACGCCTCACTGTTCTTAACATAAATTGCAGATGGATAAGAAATAAAATCCCAGATCTGCACCAGGTTATCGACCACACTAAACCTGATATTATCTGTTGTACAGAAACCAGGTTGAAACGTGAAATTAAAACAGCAGAAATATTTCCCAGTAGCCTTAACTATCAAGTTTACCACCCAAGGTGGCGGTGTCCTTATAGCCATAAGTAACAAACTACTTAGCCAAGACCAGACCCACCTGAAAACTGACTGTAATATCACCTGGTCTAACTTAAGGATATCTATGTGTCATCTTTCTACAAACCCCATGAAAATGATCCACACTCTCTGAAAGAACTGTAGACATCAATCTCCAAAATTCCAAACAATAGTTATATCTGGACTTTCTGAGATTTTAACATGCCAGACATGGATTGGCAAACTGAGTCACCCTCATTAACCTGTAAGTTCAAAGAAATGTATGAATCCTTCTCCGAAAATCTCATTAACTTTAATCCGGAGCAAATGGTCAAAATACCCACTAGAGGGGAAAATATATTGGATCTATTCTTATCTAATTCACCCTCAGTACTCCACAACATTCACACACCCTGTCTTAGGTCATCAGATCATGACATTGTATTCCATGAAATAAATCTCAAAAAAGGCCGCCCTATCCAGACAAGGAGAACTGTCAAATCCTTCAACAAAGCTAATTGGCCCTCTTTCAAGAAAGACCTTACATTGTTCTCTGAACATAATAATACAATCTACTGACACAGATCCTAACACCTTGTGGAACTTATTTAAAACAGAAATTCATAGGTTATCTAAACTGTATATCCCATCCAGGTTAAGTAAGGCATGCGAGGATCTTCCTTGGATCACACATGAACGTGTCAAACTCATACGTAAAAGAGGCAAGCTCTATTCCAACCTAAATAGGTCAACCAACCCCAGTCCCAAAAAAGTAACTAGAGCTATCACTAAATGTGATTAATACCCCCAAAAGACTGCTTATAAACGGAGGAAGTTCGTAGTAACAGAATACTTTGCAAACAAACTAAAAAGAGATATTGTTCTTGGCAATAACTCTGTAATTTGTCAAGATAGAGTTATGGTTCTTGTACACTGCACTTCCTCTCAATGTGCTTGACCATTGTATGAAGTTGTATTGAATTCAAACCTATAGTTTTCGAATTATGCTCCGGACAAGTAAAATTAACAAAGGGCAAAAACTCTGACATGAGTCAAGATAGAGTTATGGACCTTGTGTACTGCACTTCCTCTGATTGTGCTTGACCATTGTATGAAGTTGTATTGAATTCCAACTAGCAGTTTTCAAATTATGCTCTGGACAAGTAAAAGTAACAAAGGGCAATAACTCTGTAATTATTCAAGATGGAGTTATGGTTCCTGTGCACTGCATTTCCTCTGATTGTGCTTGATTATTGTATGAAGTTGTATTGAATTCCAAACAGTAGTTTTCGAATTATGCTCCGGACAAGGAAAAGGAACAAAGGACAATAACTCTGTAATGAGTCAAGATAGAGTTATAGTTCCTGTGCACTGCACTTCCTCTCAATGTGCTTGACCATTGTATGAGGTTGTATTGAATTCCAAACAGTAGTTTCCAAGTTATGCTCCGGACAAGGAAAAGTAACAAAGGGCAATAACTCTGTAAATACTGAAAATAGAGTTATGGTTCTTGTACACTGCACTTCCTCTGATTGTGCTTGATCATTGTATGAAATTGTATTGAATTCCAACCAGTAGTTTTCAAGTTATGCTCCGGACAAGGAAAAGCAGCAAAGGGCAATAACTCAGTAAATACTGAAGATGAAGTTATGGTTCTTGTGTACTGCACTTCCTCTCAATGTGCTTGACCATTGTATGAGGTTGTATTGAATTCCAACCAGTAGTTTCCAAGTTATGCTCCGGACAAGGAAAAGTAACAAAGGGCAATAACTCAGTAAATACTGAAGATGGAGTTATGGTTCTTGTGTACTGCACTTCCTCTCAATGTACTTGACCATTGTATGAAGTTGTATTGAATTCGACCAGTAGTTTTCAAGTTATGCTCCGGACAAGGAAAATGCAACAGACCGCCCGACCGACCAACCGACCGACCACCGGGTGACTCCTATATACCCCCCTAAACTTCGTTTTGGGGGTATAAAAACAATAGAATCTCTGAAGGCCCTCATCCAGAAAAAAATAAGAATAGCTCATACGTCATACTTAGAATCAGTAATTTTCAGTGACAGCACATCAACAGGTCAAAAGAATTTTTTTTACTCATTTATTAAGCACAACAGAACAGAAAATGTTGGCATAGACCCCCTTAGTGACAATGGCCTAATCCACTCAGATCCAGTGTCAAAAGCCAACATACTGAACAAACAGTTTGAGTCTGTTTTTCACGCCCACAACCCCTTAGTCTCAGTCAACTCTCCAAAAGTGCAGCTTCCAAACTAGACCATCCCCTGTAAAAGTAACTGTCAAAGGAGTTGACAAGCTCCTATCCGGTCTTAACCCACATAAAGTGACTGGCCCAGATGAAATCTCCCCTAGGTTATTAAAGGAACTGCATACTGAAATTGCTCCAATACTTAATTACTCTAATATTCCAAAGGTCACTTGATACAGGCATTGTTCTAGATGACTTGAAACATGCTGTCATCTCCCCTATCTATAAACAAGAGGGCCAAGATGGCCCTATATCGCTCACCTTGGTACAAGTCCACTTGTCTGGTGGAAGATCACTAGACAATGTTATATACCAAATAGGTTTTCTCCTATATACATCTTTGTAAAACAAGTGATCCCCCCCCCAAGGTTTGAAGAGGTCTACTAGGCAATGCTACATGCCAAAATTCTTAGCTCTAGGCCCTGTGGTTTCAGAAAAAGAAGTTTTTAAAGTTTTTCCTATATAAGCCTATGTAAAACAAAGTGACCCCTGGGCAAGGTCAATTTTGATCCTTTTTTTTTCTTCTTTTATTTAAAATTATATCAACATTTACACAACAACATTTATGTATACAGTTCTACAATTACATGAAAATACTAATTATTGCAGTCATTTATAGTTTTTTACATGACATAGTACAATGTTACAAAGATGTCTAAAAATATGTGTACTCAAGAGTTTGAAAGGTATGTATGTTAAAACATCTCTATGAACTTGTCTATGAATGAGCACCGTTCTTGTTTGTACTCTAGGTATTTTCTAATCATGTCAATTTTGATCCAGGGGTCATAATTTGAACAATCCACTAGACAATGCTACACGCCAAATATCTAAGCTCTAGGCCCTGTTGTTTCAGAGAAGAAGATTTTTAATAACAACAAACATGTCAAAGAAACTGCATACACAACCTCAGCCGACCGCAAGTGGAATATTGTGCAACAGTCTGGTCCCCTTGGCAGCAGTATCTTATCCACAAATTAGAAATGGTACAATGATCCGCAGCCCGTTATGTAATGAATGATTTTGATTATCAAAGTAGTGTGACAACCATGATCAACACCCTAAACTGGAAGACTCTAGAACAAAGAAGAAACCTAGCAACCCTAATAATGTTTTTCAAGATAAGAAATAATCTAGTATCAGTGGACCATCATCATCTATTACTAGTCTCAACTAGAGATTGTTTTTCACAAAAAAACTTGTCTCCCCCCTTATGACCTTGACCTTTGAGTTAGTGACCCCAAATTATAACGAGAAATTGACCAACGGTCACTGTGACCTTGACCTTTGAACTACTGACCCCAAAAACAATAGGGATCATCTGCTCAATAAGACCAATCATCCTATGAAGTTTGAGGTCTGTAGGTCTAAAGGAACTCTAGTTATCATCCGGAAACGAGAAATTGACAAACGGTCAGTATGACCTTGACCTTTGACCTACTGACCCCAAAAACAATAGGGATCATCAGCTCTATAAGACCAATCATCCTATGAAGTTTGAGGGCTGTAGGTCAAAAGGAACTCTAGTTATCATCCGGAAACGAGAAATTGACCAACGGTCACTGTGACCTTGACCTTTGAACTACTGACCCCAAAAACAATAGGGATCATCTGCTCAATAAGACCATTCATCCTATGAAGTTTGAGAGCTGTAGGTCAAAAGGAACTCTAGTTATCGTCCGGAAACGAAGAATGGACGGACGGACTGACGGACTCCCCCCAGTTTGAGGGTTGTAGGTCAAAAGGAACTCTAGTTATCATCCGGAAATGAGAAATTGACCAACGGTCACTGTGACCTTGACCTTTGACCTACTGACCCCAAAAACAATAGGGATCATCTGCTCTATAAGACCAATCATCCTATGAAGTTTGAGGTCTGTAGGTCTAAAGGAACTCTAGTTATCATCCGGAAACGAGAAATTGACCAACGGTCAGTGTGACCTTGACCTTTGACCTACTGACCCCAAAAACAATAGGGATCATCAGCTCTATAAGACCAATCATCCTATGAAGTTTGAGGGCTGTAGGTCAAAAGGAACTCTAGTTATCATCCGGAAACGAGAAATTGACCAACGGTCACTGTGACCTTGACCTTTGAACTACTGACCCCAAAAACAATAGGGATCATCTGCTCAATAAGACCATTCATCCTATGAAGTTTGAGAGCTGTAGGTCAAAAGGAACTCTAGTTATCGTCCGGAAACGAAGAATGGACGGACGGACTGACGGACTGACGGACGGACGGACTGACGGACAGGGCAAAAACAATATGTCTCCCCCCGAGGTGGGGGAGACATAATAATTCCACTTCAAATGCAGACCCATTTTACATACGAACATTTTATAGTTATCTGCACTTTTACGTCTCAACCAGAAACCACAAAAACTGTGGTGGAAATCAGATACTTCGAAGTTATTTTTTCTGTGTTTTTTCATGTTATTTTTTACGCTGAAATGATTGGAAACTGTTAAATAACAATAATATGTAGAAATATTTGACTAAAATACTTCAAAATGCAAAAAAGTATTGTTAAACCTCCCATGTGTTTACATTTTCAAAGGAGATAGAGGTACGACTGCTATATCCAATGAAAACGTTTGAGAGAGTTTTAAATTTAGTGTAACGCCAGTGAAAGGTGTACATAAAAAAGTATATCACGTCGTCAGTAACGGTGTAGCTATTAAAACATTTTTGTGCAGGATAACTTCTGGAATTTAAAGTAGACAAAATGTTTTGTTTCAGCATTTAACTAAATACATAATGTAGATTTATATTTTGTTTTTATTTGTTTATAAATTTTTAGTAAATATCAAACCCCTCATTTTTTTCCAGGGTTGGACATAATTCTACAAAATCAAGACTATTTTTCTTAAGTTATATTTCCATAACGTTTTGCACCATAAAAACAAAAACCCCTGCTTAAAGCATTGTAATGAAATTAAAAGTGAGTACGAACCAGCGAAATGTTCGTGGATTCTGTTGTAATCCAGGTGTAATCATAAATGGAGTTTTAAATACATGTACATGTTCTTCTAACAAAGAACTGTTTTACAAGTTATGTCTACTGGATTCCTACCAGCTGTCAGGCGCTACTAGATCTACAGGCGATTTTATGTTTCATACCGTACAGGCTTTATACCGTACTCGAGGTCCTAGATTACGAAACCATGTCACTTGGACGATTGTTCTTTCGGTTTAAGTACCTAAAAAGGTACCTCAAACTTCTCATATTTTTAAAACATCCCCCTTAAACCAACTCTCTATTGTGCCACTATTTATAATCTACGCTGTCAGCAGTCGGGGGTTTTCCGATTTTATTGTGCATGCGCTGAGATAAAAGTAGGGGTTTAATTTGTAAAGGTACACTGGATATAGATATTGCAGACAATGTGAACGAAACTATGTCAGATATTTATTTACTTGAATGAAAATGTTTAAAAGTAAATATATTCAAGAAATACGATTAAAACACGAAAAGACTGTGTAACAGATGAGGCGTACTATAAAATTGATATGACATAAGTAGTTTTAAATACAGTCGTAGAAAGATCACAATGTATCAGAAATGGTTGAGTGGTTACGATCATAGTTTGTCACCCACGCGAACAGGACTCAAGGCTCCCTCTACGCTTACATTTTTTTTGGCTTCCCCTTTTTTTAAGGAACAGTATGAGCAAAAAGATAATTACTATTCATAGTTTATCCTTGTGAACATGTAACCTATAAATGTAAATAATGCAAGTTAAATGATGTGTATCTTGAATGGAATATACTTATATTTATTGGGTTATTTTCGTACATGTATTTGAAATAGTAAAACAAGAAGACGCGGCAATGCCGCCAAAGTAGGTTTAAACAGCGCCTGCAGAAATTGTAGAATTAAAAAAAAAAACAGTCATCTTGACTCCCCCCTATTAACAGTGCCCTTGACCTTGCCCTTATGACCTTGACCCCAAATTTTTTTTTCCTACAATTTAAAAACTAAAAAAAAAATTACATTTCTAATAACAGTGACCTTGACCCTAGTGACCTTGACCCCAATTTTTATTGTTTTGCTTGAAACAATCTAAAAACTAAAAATAAATAAAAATCTATTTTTAGTAACAGTGACCTTGACCCTAGTGACCTTGACCCCGAAAAAATTTTTTTTGCTTAAAAGACTAAAAACTGGAAAAAAAAATTATGTATAGTAACACTGACCTTGACCTTTACCCTAGTGACCTTGACCCTGAAAAAAAAAATTTTTCTGCTTAAAACAATCTTATAACTAAAATCAAATAAAAATCTATTTTTAGTAACAGTGACCTTGACCTTGACCCTAGTGACCTTGACTGAAAAATTTTTTTTTGCTTGAAACAATCTAAAAGCTAAAAATAAACAAGAGCTCGATTTTTCGAAAGGTTGTTGGTAAAATGGGTTTTTTGTCAAAGAACAGGAGTATTGTGTAATTGTCTGTAAGAATTAAGGTCAAAGATATGAAACTTGTTCAAAGACCTTTGTAAATGTACATTACATTCAAAGCCTTACTCTGGATTCTGTAAGCCAAGTGGAGGGAGGAGGGGATAATTTCAAAGAAATACATAACCTTGTAAATTTGATCATGAATAACTTTGTAACTTTTCAAAATTGAAATGTATAGAATTAAAAAAGCATGACCGCTGCATGCTGCATAATTATTGTATGATATTTCAAAGAAAAGCCATTTCGAGTATTTCCATGTAAGTCTGGTAAAAGCTGTGACAAAATTCTAAGTTAAAAGGGGCATAAATGTCAAAAATCAAAAATATTGGTGAAGATGTTGACAGTAAACATACATTTTAAGTCCATAAAAAAAATCAAAGTTAAAAAGGGGCATAAATCTGTCAAAAATCAAAACAAGAGTTATGGGGATTGTTTCCTCAGATGTAGATGTTGATGGTAGACACATACTTTGAGTTTCAAGTCAATACCTTTGATAGTATTCAAAACATTTGACTTTATAAAATCTTTTACCAAATATTCTAAGTTAAAAAGGGGCATAAATCTGTCAAAAATCAAAACAGAGTTATGGGGATTGTTTCCTCGGGTGTAGATGTTGATTGTAGACACATACTTTGAGTTTCAAGTCAATACCTTTGATAGTATTCAAGATATTTGAATTTATAAAAATCTTTAACAAAAAAATCTACGTTAAAAAGGGGCATAAATCTGTCAAAAATCAAAACGGAGTTATGAGGATTGTTTCCTCAGGTGTAGATGCTGATGGTAAAGATATATTTTGAGTTTCAAGTCAATACCTTTGATAATTTGCAAGATATTTGAATTTATAAAAAACTTTAACCAAAAATTCTAAGTTAAAAAGGGGCATAAATGTCAAAAATCAAAACAGAGTTATGGGGATTGTTTCCTCAGGTGTAGATGCTGATGGTAAACATACAGTTTGAGTTTCAAGCCAATACCTTTGAAAATATGCAATATATTTGAATTTATAAAAAACTTTAACCAAAAATTCTAAGTTAAAAAGGGGCATAAATCTGTCAAAAATCAAAACAGAGTTATGGGGATTGTTTCCTCAGGTGTAGATGTTGATGGTAAAGATATATTTTGAGTTTCAAGTCAATACCTTTGATAGTATTCAAGACATTTGACTTTATTAAAAACTTTAACCAACGCAGACGCCGACGCCGGGGCGAGTGCAATAGTCTCCTTATTCTTCGAATAGTCGAGCTAATAAAAATTTTTTGCTTAAAAGACTGTAAAAACTTTTTTTAAAAATCTATTTATAGCAACATTGACCTTGACCTTGACCCTAGTGACCTTGACCCCGAAAAAAAAATTTGGGCTTAAAACAATCAAATAACTAAAATCAAATAAAAATCTATTTTTAGTAACAGTGACCTTGACCTTGACCCTAGTGACCTTGACCCAAACAATTTTTTTTTGCTTGAAACAATCTAAAAACTAAAACTAAATAAAAATCTATTTTTAGTATCAGTGACCTTGACCTTTTCCCTAGTGACCTTGACCTCGAAAAATTTTTTTTGCTTCAAAGACTAAAAACTAAAAAAAATTAAAAATCTTTGTATAGTAACACTGACCTTGACCTTTACCCTAGTGACCTTGACCCCGAAAAAAATTTTTTTTGCTTAAAACAAGCTAGTAACAGTGACCGTGACCTTGACCTTGACCCTAGTGACCTTGACCCAGAAAAAAATTTTTTTGCTTGAAAGAATCTAATAACTAAAATCAAACAAAAATATATTTTTAGTAACAGTGACCTTGACCCTAGTGACCTTGACCCTAGTGACCCAAAGGTTCCTCTCCTCACAAGCTACCTACACACCAAGTTTCATTACAATTGGTCACTCCTAACTCAAGTTATTGAGCGGAAACCATTTTTACTATTTTTAGTAACAGTGACCTTGACCTTGACCCTAGTGACCCCAAATGCACTCCCAAGCGGCGTCTCCATGCAAGCTACCTACACACCAAGTTTCAATGTAATTGGTCAATCCTAACTTGAGTTATTGAGCAGAAACCATTTTTCTATTTTTAGTAACAGTGACCTTGACCCTAGTGACCCCAAATGCAATCCCAAGCGGCGTCTCCACGCAAGCTACCTACAGACTAAGTTTCAATGTAATTGGTCACTCCTAACTTGAGTTATTGAGCGGAAACCATTTTTCTATTTTTAGTAACAGTGACCTTGACCTTGACCCTAGTGACCCCAAATGCACTCCCAAGCGGTGTCTCCATGCAAGCTACCTACAGACCAAGTTTCATTGTAATTGGTCGCTCCTAACTTGAGTTATTGAGCGGAAACCGTTTTTCTATTTTTAGTAACAGTGACCTTGACCTTGACCCTAGTGACCCCAAATGCAATCCCAAGCGGCGTCTCCACGCAAGCTACCTACACACCAAGTTTCATTGCAATTGGTCACTCCTAACTAAAGTTATCCAACGGAAACCAATGTTCGACGCCCGCCCGCCCACCCGCCCGACATACGACATCGCCATTCTAATAAGTTCAAAAAACCTGCTTAACAAGCACTAAACATCATTATTGGGAAAAGTGCTTTGACCAAAGTTGAGTGCCCGATAGTTGGTTGCCCGATGTGGCTTCAAAGAAAGAAATTGTACCCCTTGTCTGGCCTCATTTATAGACTAGTTATGGACGCAGTTGATAAACTATTAAGTTTATAATGTCATCAGAAAACCTAAGTTTATCCTGTGAAAAATTCATGGGTTTACTAGTATTTGTTGCTACACTAAAGACCAAACTGTTCATTTGACGCCCGAGAACTGGTAGGAATCCAGTACTCTCCCAATTAGTGGAAAAAATGAGAACAGCAAATGAAGTAATATTTATCCCTTTAAACATGCTTGCCATTAGGCCTACAAAACGGCATTAGCACTGCGGCATTCTATTTTAAGCACGTGGCTTTCTCATATTTGGCGGGAAAATTTTGTGCGGGAACATGAAAGAAGATATTATCATATTTGCCGACAATCAAAGGTTCCGACAGAACAATGACATAATATGTATATGATGCCATAGTAATAAAAACAAGAGGGCCAAGATGCTACATGTTAAATATCTAAGCTCTAGGCCTTGTGGTTTCAGAGAAGAAGATTTTTAAAGTTTTTCCTATGTATGCCTATGCAAAAACTAAGTGCCCACCCGCGCGGGGTCAATTTTGACCTGGGGGTCATAATTTGAACAATCTTGGTAGAGGTCCACTAGACAATGCTACATGCCAAATATCAAAAGCTCTAGGCCTTGTGGTTTCAGAGAAGAAGATTTTTAAAGTTTTTCCTATTTGTTGCCATAGCAACCAGAGTTCTGCATGGAATGGAATTCTTTGAACAATTTTGGTAGAGCTTCATGCAAGGAACATTCCTGCATAGTTTTATCAACATTGGCCAAGAGGTTTCAGAGGACATGTCATTTGAATCAAAATGTTGACGGACAACGGACAATCATCGATCAGAAAAGCTCACCCTGGCATAACCAGGTGAGCTAAAAAGTCGTTGCAAGCTGAATAATAACTTTTCATTTCCATCCCCGCAGTATTTGAATCAAATTGCTGTATTTGTTTCATATACACATTATATAGGTCCGTGACTTTTTAAAAGATAAAATTGCTTCTTCGTATTCACAAACAGACTGGGAATAATTTACAATTAAAATAAGTCATAACAAGAGCTGTCAGTAGGACAGCGTGCTCGACTTTTTTAGTGCTTGCCAATAAAACAAAACTTTGACAGTTAAGGGCACACAAGACTTTAACTAGGAATTTCTAAGTACAAATCAAGAAAAATTTTCACAGAGTTATCTTCTTTTGCTTACAGATAGGTCTTACGATGGTACATAAGTACTCCAACTTTCAAAGTAATATCTCAAATGGTTATGTTAACAAGTAATATCTCAAATGGTTAAGTTAACAAGTGGACAAGAATGAAAATTTTAACTGAGTTTCTAAGTCAAAAAGGGCCATAATTCAAATAAAATCCTTGACAGAATTACCTTCTCCTGCCCATGTTTGGGAATCATGATGGTAAACAAGTATTCCAACTTTCAAATTAATATCTCAAACAGTTTAGTCAAACAGTGGACATGTACGAAAAACTTAACGAAGATTCTAAGTCGATAAAAGGCCTTAATTTTTAAAACAAATCCCTGACAGAGTTACCTTCTCTTGCGTACAGATGGGGGTAATGATGTGAAATAGCATTAAAAGTTTCAAAGCAATATCTCAAAGGGTTAAGGCAATAAGTGGATTTTACCCATATTCAATGTATTTTCTAAGTCAAAAAGGGGCATAATTCTGTCAAAAACCTTGACAGAGTTATGTCCTCTTGTCTGTTGATGAAGGTCGTGATGGTAAACAAGTATGGTTAGTTTCAAAGCAATACCTCCAATGGTTTTGAAATAAAGTGAGGTGGTACGAAAAACTTAACCAAGCTCAATACACTTTCTAAGTAAAAAAAGGGCCATAATTCTGTCAAAAACCTTGACAGAGTTATTTTCACTTGTCTGTAGATGGAGGTTATGATGGTAAACAAGTATGGTAAGTTTCAAAGCCATACCTCTAATACTTTTGAAATAAAGTGGGGTGGTACGAAAAACTTAACCAAGGTGTGACGCCAACGCCGACGCCGGGGCGAGTAGGATAGCTCCCCTTTTCATAGAAAAGTCGAGCTAACAAAGTAACCGCGCGTTTTAAACATTATCTTTATCGTATTTCCCCGTTTATAAGACGAGGAAATAAAGTCCCGATTTTTGCCTCAAAGTGGGGTCCTCGTCTTATAAGCGAGGCCACAAGAATCAACCAAAAATAAAAATCAATCCTACATACATTTGTGATGAAATCGGCAATATCGAATATCGTCCCGCGAGTGTCTATGTGCAGACGACAGTCGAACAATTACCGGTACCGTACATTGGCGAATTACGTTATTGTGTTAACTCACCTCCGCTGTCGATCGCAAATGTCGCCATTTGCAATTATTTAAAGAATCTGAAGGTAAACTTTGCGAAAATAAGTGGTGCAGTCATATTGGTTTTTTCCGGGTATGATATAAGCGGCCTAAAACTGATATCTGAATCAAGCGTTTATTGTAAAGAACCCGATAATCAGTCTAGTCTGTGTATTGTTAATTCGGATATTGATTTTTGTTGACACTTTGAGACGATAATTGCGTCCGGTAAATACGTGTCATCGGCTGATTAATCAATTAATGAAAACATCTGGCAGCTTGTGTATAATTAGTAAGAGTGCCCAGGATACCCCAAATTAGCGGCAATTACGTCGTTGTTAAGGAGCGAGAGGCTTAGACAAAAGGCCGAAAGTTTTTTTTGTAAAATTCGTCACGCGGTTGTTTTGTCAACTTTTTATTATAAATACGAAAGTTTGCTTATTTTTTGCAAACATTTTGTGATAACTCCAAAGAAATTGTAACAATGGGAATGAAAAAATAATTTTTAATTGACTTTATTGTCATCTCGATCCTTTTTTGTCTTTAAACTACGACGTAATTGTCGCTACTTTGGGGGATCCTCGGCACTCTTAATAATTATATACAAGCTGTCATATGTTTTCATAATTGATTAATTAGCCAATGGCACATATTTACGCAATTATCTTTTCAAAGTGTCACAAAAATCAATATCCGAATTGACAATACACAGATTGGTTTATAATACTCAAAAAAAATCGGCGATTAAAAAATTAACTTATTAGCTTAGAAATCATACAAACTTGAAGAAAATAAAGTAACTGGGTTTCATTAAAAAAATTGCCTCGTCTTATAAATGAGTCTATTCAAAAACCACACATTTTCATGGCAAAGTAGGGGGGTCGTCTTATAGGCGGGGAAATACGGTACCCAGTATGTGAAACTTTATGAGAAATTGAGATTTGTGAAAATAATTGTGTCTCTTTGAACTTTTGTGTTCTGTTTCACAGGTGCATATTTTGCTCTGAAATACTAGTAACTACAGTATGAACTTTTGTTTTCCGGCTACAGTATTTTGTGAAAACTTGTTAATTTCAGCGTCATAGAAAAACACATTCGAAAACAGGACATGTTTCATCATTGGGTACAAAATAAAAATATGTGCATAAATTTCTGTTTTTAATAACAAGAGGGCCAAGATGGCCCTATATCGCTCACCTTGGTACCAGTCCACTTGCCTAGTGGAAGATCACTAGATAATGTTTAATACCAAATAGGTTTTCCTATATACGTCTTTGTGAAACAAGTGACCCCCCCCCCCCCCGGGCAAGGTCAATTTTGACCCCAGGGGCATAATTTGAACAAACTTTGAAGAGGTCTACTAGGCAATGCTACATGCCAAATATCTAAGCTCTAGGCCTTGTGGTTTTTAGAGAAGAAGATTTTTAAAGTTTTTCCTATATAAGCCTATGTAAAACTGAATGACCCCCCGTGTGAGGTCAATTTTGATCCGGGAGTCATAATTTAAACAATCTTGGTAGAGGTCCACTAGCCAATACTTCATGCCAAATATCTAAGCTCTAGGCCTTGTGGTTTCAGAGTAGATTTTTAAAGGTTTTCCTATATAAGCCTATGTAAAACTAAGTGACCCCCGTGCGGGGTCAATTTTGATCCTGGGGTCATAATTTGAACAATCTTGGTAGAGGTCCACTAGACAATGCTACTTGCCATATATCTTAGCTCTAGGCCTTGTGGTTTCAGAGTAGAAGATTTTTAAAGTTTTTCTAATATAAGCCTATGTAAAACTAAGTGACCCCCCGTGCCGGATCAATTTTGAACCGGGGGTCATAATTTGAACAATCTTGGTAGAGGTCCACTAGCCAATGCTACATGCCAAATATCTAAGCTCTAGGCCTTGTGGTTTCAGAGTAGAAGATTTTTAAAGGTTTTCCTATATAAGCCTATGCAAAATTAAGTGACCACCTGTGCAGGGTTATTTTTGATCCGAGGGTCATTATTTGAACAACCTTGGTAAAGGTCCACTAGACAATGCTACATGCCAAATATCTAAGCTCTAGGTCTTGTGGTTTCAGAGAAGAAGACTTTTAAAGTTTTTCCTATATAAGCCTATGCAAAACTAAGT
This sequence comes from Saxidomus purpurata, assembly GCA_022818135.1. Taxonomy (NCBI): domain Eukaryota; kingdom Metazoa; phylum Mollusca; class Bivalvia; order Venerida; family Veneridae; genus Saxidomus; species Saxidomus purpurata. The sequence goes on along the minus strand of JAFMSR010000003.1, from coordinate 25,966,467 downwards.
GACCACCCGCATGTGGGGTCAATTTTGACCTGGGGCTCATAATTTGAACAATCTTGGTAGAGGTCCACTAGACAATGCTACATGCCAAATATCTAAGCTCTAGGTCTTGTGGTTTCAGAGAAGAGGATTTTTAAAGTTTTTCCTATATAAGCCTATGCAAAAACTAAGTGACCACTTGCGCGGGGTCAATTTTGACCTGGGGCTCATAATTTGAACAATCTTGGTAGAGGTCCACTAGACAATGCTACATGCCAAATATCAAAAGCTCTAGGCCTTGTGGTTTCTGAGAAGAGGATTTTTAAAGTTTTTCCTATATAAGCCTATGCAACCAGAGTTCTGCATGGAATGGAATTCTTTGAACAATTTTGGTAAAGCTTCATGCAAGGAACATTCCTGCATAGTTTTATCAATATTGGCTTAGTGGTTTCAGAGGGGATGTCGTTTGAATCAAAATGTTGACGGACTGCGGACAATCATCAATCAGAAAAGCTCACCAGGTGAGCTAATAAAAACTAAATGTTTGTGGGTTGTAAGTCAGTAATTTCCTTCTAATAGTTTAACAATTTATCTAATTTTGTATTTGAAATGCTTACAAAAGCGCATGTCCAGAATATGCCTAATTCATGTAACTGATCGTACAAAGCAGCGTTCACGTGGAAAATACCACATCGGCTGTGAAAAAACCCTGAGGTTTTGCACACAAACTATGATGCGCATGTGTCTTAGATGACGATACATTTCTTTTCCTGATCGAAAAACAAGCGTCAAAATAAGTTGGCCTCCATCGGCCATTTATGTAAGAAAAAAATCACTATAAGTTCCGAAACCGCGATCGCTTCAATAATACAGCCTCAAAATAATATAGTGGAGTATAACACACTACAACATGATAATTCAATTTCCTCCTAACCACGCCACGATCAAATAATCTACGTCAGGGTCCGTAAGCGTAAATGCATGGATTGTAAGGTCATGTGATTACTTTATTTCTCGGGTATTCCGGTATTTCGATTGTATTGCGGTATTTCGTGTGACCACTGTCAATGTAATTTTAGTTTACTCAGATGGTACAAGAACATGGTATCTGTCAACATGAATTCCATAATTTTTATTATGTCAATCATAGAATACACACTTTTTAAAATAATGTTACCATTTATAAAAAATAAGTGATACTTTGGTTTCTATCCAACCTGGGACGAATATTATTGCTCCAGATCAAACATAAAACAATCGTAAAATGCATGCCTTCTAAAGATTCTTACAACATATGTTAATTCAACCAAATACCTATAAAATAACGGTTTATAAACTTTATAGGTCTTTGATTCCGTGCAGTCACTTTTAATAAAAGATTCATAAGTAACTATTTATAATGTAGTAAATAACGCTAGAGATAATATCGCGTCCAATAATCGTACAGGTTTCACAACAGTAGTATAGTGTTTACCTATAGCAGCCATTTTCCCAATAATGTATAATGGGGGAACCTATGCTGGAGGTATTTTGAATGTATATCAGCTGTTCAGAAAGCAGGAAATCCTAACCATTTTGATTTGTCTCAGCAAAAACATAATGTTATCCCTGCTAAATCGAAACAAGATGTTGATGTGCGTCATCACGTGACTATGTTGTTCTGGGAGCTATTGACACTACACATGTCAAAACTTGAAATTTCACCACGAAGGGAACCCAATGCTGGCAGTATGTGATATTTGACAACCAACAGGTGGGAAACAGTTTTTAGAGCCTTAATATTAACTAATAAGAGATAACAGTTTCCATAGAATATATATTTTTATACAAAAGAAATAAGTTTTATCAAAAATGCTAACTTTAACTGGGTGATTTTATGTCTATATTAAAGAATTTTTCTAGCAAAATGGATCGAGTACAATTGTATCAGCTACTGTGACGTCACAGAGCTGCACGCGCGGCTCTCACTACGTTTGCTGTAAAAGCATTTTACCGACTGTCAATGCTGAATATACCCTGAATTATATTTCTTCATCTGTTTTTCTGTAAATAGCCGTTTTTCGGAGATACCACCAGCATAGGGATACCGCCAGCATAGGTTCCACCACTCTAAAGTAGTGTGTTAAATCAGTAAAATTTGTTAAATGCTGTTAAATTTTTTTAAAATGAGCAATTTGCTTGCAATAAACTGTAACTGAAGCAGAAAATTCAACCCTTTCTAGTCATATAAGTTTCATATTGATATGTTGTTAAATTATTGCGAAATATCGTGGCCCAACAAATTTTCTTGGGCATTGCATAGGCAAAGAGTAAAGGCAGTGGCTAGAGTTACGGTACCGTAACTCTAGCCCCCGAGTCTAGAGTTACGGAAGTTCCGTATCTGTAGCAAAACCCTTAGAGGAAAGGCTAGAGTTACGGAAGTTTATAAAGGTATATGTATGTTGCTTTAAATATGCATGATAATGTATTGTAAACTTAAATATTTCACCTGGAATAGTGAATAAACCGATCTGTCGGCAAATACAGCGACTTCATAGCCGCCATTTTTGTAATAAATAAATATCGGAAATATCGTTGTTATCTTCGTCCCATTATATCACATGTTGTGCAAAGCATGATAGAAGTTAAGTAAAATGTGTTAAAAACAAAAAAACAAAAATAATATCAAACAGGGAATGCCACGTACCAAAAACGCAGCCTCCCCAAAACGAGCCCCACAGTACCCAGAAGTGCACATAAAATACTCCTCATCTTGACAGAGGCTGAGGGTTTAGAACGAATAACAATCCCTGAAGGATGAAAATATAACAACATTGATTGCATGTACGGGGATTAATTGTTTTAATTAATTAAATTGTTTTTGTATTTAATTAGAATTCTAATATTCTTCTTTTCTTTATCTTACTATTGTTTAATTAACGTTGTAAACAGAACACGTAAATATGTGCAAGAATATACAACATGACAATGATAGTTCCGATATTAGCAACATATTAAATTATAACCAAAATGGCGCCTGTGAAATTGTCGTACATACAACAGATCAGTTTATTCACGAAGAGTGGTAAAATATTTAAGTTTACAATATCATGCATATATTAAAGCAATAAACATACCTTTATAAACTTCCGTAACTCTAGCCTTTCCTCTTAGGGTTTTGCTAGAGATACGGAACTTCCGTAACTCTAGACTCAGAGGCTAGAGTTACGGTACCGTAACTCTAGCCACTGCCAAGAGTAAAATATTTCCATTACAGTTAGCCGGGTTTCTGGTTCATACTCGGAGGCTGGATAGCGCCTAGCAAAAAATATAACGATATTCACCTGTTGAGTACAATTATTTGGACTACATCTATTACCAAAAAGAAACTTGAATTATCTAATCCCATACTTCAAAACACAGTATCATGCAAACTCGTTTTCCCCCGCGGCTCTATTAGGCTATGGAATAGTCTGCCAACATACATACAGGTCAAAGGGGTCTGCAACATTGTCTACTCGTTTGTTAACGTTACATGTATATAATAAGTACAAGGGAAAGAACTGCCACGCTCATACGGATTAATATCACATCGTTTGATTTATTGTTACTTGAAAAAGAACCGTTATACAACGCTCAAATATGCCTCAGTTTGCTGATTAGACAATTAACTTTCCAAAAATGTATACTTTATGTACTCCAAGTGTAGCCACAATACACAGATTTCTTTTATTTCTCACAAATCATGCGTTTTTCCGTAGGTTTTAAACGAAGTCGTAAAACAAAAACAAACGGGGTTTTGTGAAAGCATTCGCTGTATTGCATGAATATTGAAGGAAGCGGGCAACTCTGAATGCACATTTTTAGAACAACAGTAATCTCACCGAATGCATGCAATATTCTGCCGCTGTCGTCTCTAACAATTCTTTAATCAGACGTTCCGTCGTTTGTTTGTAAATTTATTTCTCCATGTGCCATGATGTATCACGTGACAAAAACAGAACTGCGTATTAAAAAAGATGTTCCGATTGGATGGCGAAAATTTTGTTTGGTTCTGGTTTTGTGTACGCACGGGTATAAAGTGAACGCTAAGGATAGTGGTGCCAGAAAATATCAACAACGTCATATGATATTTTCGTAGGTGTTTCACCTAAGGTATTTTTATCAACCAATCAAATTTGTCATTACACAAAATTACGTATGTAATGACAATAATGGAGAACTTCTTCAACTTTTATCACTGTCAACAAATAGAATTGTAGACTTTTACATCGTATGAGGCGATAGCGGCGGAATTTTGCATGCAATCGGTGCGTTTACTGTTATTTTATAAATGTGCATTTAGATTAGGCCCGGTTCTCTCATTATTTATCAATACTGCGAATGTTTTCGCTAAACCTCGTTTGTTTTGGTTTTACGACTTCGTTAAAACCAACGGAAAACGCATGATTTGTGAGAAATAAAAGAAACCTGTGTATTATAGCTCAAGTTAGGGTAGACTAAGTATACATTTTTTGAAAGTTTAATGTCTAATGGACAAAGCCAGGTATGTTAGGGTGTTGTATATCGATTCTGTTGCAAGTAACAATATATGAAACGATATGATAGTAAGCCCTATGCTAAAGTCTGTTCCACCTAATTTTGGACCACTAGTTTCTTATCGCCATTGCATGTATTTTTGCTCTTTATAGCATATTTATATCTGGAAATTCAATATCTCCAGGCATTTTTTTATTTTTCCATTATTTCTTACTAAAACGTAAAAATCCGCATTTTTGTGATTTTCTCCATAGGGCGTAATGCAAAGTGACGACGCCGACGTCGTCGCGTTGATTTCCAAGATGGCGGCGTCCATAGCTGACGTTACCAGGGACGTACTCAAAATTACCAACGTCGAAAGAGACAAGTTTTTACGGTGCATGTCTGCTATTTAATAATTGTATATATGCCGACCTGAACAAATCCGTATCGACAGTTCAACGATTTAGGCATACCAACTTACTTTAAATCACCGGCCGGCACATTTTCGTCATTTAATATATATGTAAGGGCCCTAAATTTTTAACTGCCGACATTAAACATGTGAACCAGACAGGCAGTTTTCGGGTAATAGAAAAACATAAAATAAAGTATCTATTGTCGATAATATCAAATTCTTAGTTAGACCCACTGACAGAGAAAATATATGACATTTCATAAGAACCCTGCACTTAGATGCGGACGTAGATTTCAGCAGTTTAGGACGTAGATTTCAGCAGTTTAAAGAAGGGGGGCTTTCTTGGGAGTCCAGAATAACATTATGAGATCATTTCCAATTATTTTCAGAAATGAAAATTATTTATATAACTATTCTTTTGTGAGTAGATCTTTGAAATAATAGGATGAATCCCTGAATCGCGCGTCCTAGAATAGACACTGCCTATCACTCCCGTAACAGGTAATGTTTCAAGTACATCTATACAGACAGTTCCTGTCTGACCACGGACACACAGACGCACGCACACATGTCAAATATTATTTATTACTTAGAATATATTTTATACAACAATAACAAGTAATTTTAAAACCTCCGTACATATAAAACAGACATTTATATCAGACAAATCTATCGCCGCTTAATTCTAAAGTAAAATACCCCACTTTGTTACGTAATTTGCGACCCAATCTGTCGTCGGATAAGAAATGAAACCTACTTAGCCGTTATGCTAAATATTCAAACGAATTTGAAATCGATACGTAACCCAAAACGTTTCCTACAGCCTGTTGAAGATGAAGACACCCGATGTAATCAATTTACAGTACATTTACAATTCATGTATTGCGTCCAGACGAACAAAGCATTTGGACCAAATGACTGTTTTATATGAGATAACGCTACTGGCTACAATATCTGGTTAGCAGGCATATTAACTGTACAAATGGAAAACATTGCCCCTATCCAGATTTCCTGACCCTGACAAAATACATAGTATGTGCAAGCGACGATAGGACGAAACGAAGAGACGATAACACGATGCGAAGGGACGTAAGCACGATGCGCATAGACGATCACACGATGTGAAGACGATATTCATATCGCATTTTCGCATTGTCCAATCGCGTGTTCGCATCGTCCCATCATCGTGTCTTCGCATCGAATTAACGCCCCTGCGCATCGTGACCCTTACGGATTTTGTCCAAACAGCAGTTAAAAGGGGTATGTACCTACAAATGAGGAAGGCACATGCATATCGAACAGGTGATCTTTTAAAAGCGTATAAATTCTACGCGTGTTCCGCACTTGTTAGGCCAGGCTATAAAATACGGTATACTGAATAATTATGATTAAGTAGAATATAGGGTTAACTGTTTTGTAATTTTGATATTTGCGACTGTATATACGGTTTTTAATGGTCGGAAACTTTTTTAACGGCGACGGCGTTACATCGGTACTGCGTTAGAACATCTATTAGATTCTATTGTGTTATTTATTTTTATTTTATTTTGCTACCAGTATGCATAAGGGGATGTGCGCAAAGTGCACGCTCCCACGTGCGATCCACCCGTGTCGCCTAGATTTGTCATTCATAATACGTCATCTAATAAATACGTCACGATACGAGCAAGTTTCGGAGAATTGATGTCAATAGATCTAGGTCATTAGTGTCTGAAGGAAAATGAAGGATTTAGAATGGATTATGGAGTGTTCAGGGTTATACTGTGACATGCATGTTGGGCCACTGTTTAAATGAATGCGTGTTTCACTTGCATGTTATGCTACTTCGCCTGAAATTTAACAACTGCTTAAGATTTTTCAAAACATTTAGTGCTATCATGGACTGGAGTAAATCTGAAATGTGTGACGGACTGTCAGTACGACATTAGGCTAGGAATCATTTGAAAGCAGGAATTATTAGGTAAATCCTTTTTATTTTATATCTAATTAGATTTACAACACGTTTTGTACATTTAAGCGTTACTTTTGTTATTATTTACCTCATTATTAATAACCATACCCTTGATTGTAATACTGAAATGTCCCCCGAACATTTTATGGAAAAACACATGAACTTTGGCGTAACTTCTCTGTAACGGAAGAGTAAACGTCAATGGCGTCCAATGTAAACAATGGCGAGTCTCCATAGAAAAATTAAAATCGGTATCTTTACAAAATCACGTGATTGTTTCAAAAACGCTTAAAATTCCGGAGGGTGACTTTTTTGTAGATCACAAAACAGGTAAAATATATACGAAAACCGCTCAAGTTTGTTCAGTTCAGGTCAAAGTTGGGGGTCCAAAGTGGAATGGAACAGACTTTAGTCACAGTTCTTTCCCTTGTACTTATTATATACATGTAACGTTAACAAACGAGTAGACAATGTTACAGACCCCTTTGATACAGGTAAGCCTGCCAATCTTTGTTGACAGACTCAACTCCCATTCTCCCTGAACACCAGTTTTTAAGCTTTCATCTGTAAACTTTGTTTATCCTTTTATCTTTTAACATTGCACCAACTATTTTTTGATTAACTCTGTTCCCGACTTGCGCCTACCGGTAATAATCGTTACCGATTGTCGGCAGTATATTGGGACAAGTTTATTCCCCGGAAAAAATGAAAAAACCGGAAAAAAATTAAGTAAAACCCTGGAAAACAAAAAGCATGCTATAAAAGCTACATTTTTTGTCCGACTGAACTGAAACAGATATCATTGTAAAGGTGACGCTCTGACGTTTCCAAATATGTATAAAACTTTAACCCAAATTGAACAGTTATTTCACAAATACCTTTGCAAAGTACGGTGTTTTTAGCTATTTTTGTCGCAATTTTTCAAAAAATGTAAAACCCGGAAAACAAAAAACATGTTCCAAAGACAACATTTTTCATCCGACTGATATAAAACTAGTATCATTGTAAAGCAGACGTTCTAACGTTTCCAAATGTATATGATGCATTAACCTAAAGTAAGTAGTTATAACACAACTACCTCTGCAAGTTAAGGAAATTTTGCTTATGTTTTTGTTTAAAATTTTCAAGGAATATAATTTACGGAAATTAAAAAACATGTTGCAAAGACAACATTTTTCATCCGACCATCATAAAACCGGTATCTTTGTGAAGTATACATTCTATGGTATTCATATTTATATGAAACTTAAATCCAAATTAAGTAGTTATTACACAAACGCCTCTACAAATTTAGCTAATGTTAGCAATTTTTGCTTCAACTTAAGGATTACCAAGGAAAATACTTTACGGAATTTAAGAAACATGTTGCAAAGACAACAATTTTCATACGACATAAAACTGGTATTTTTGTGAAAAATACGTTTTATCGTTTCCAAATATATATGAAACTTGATACGTAGTTATCACACAAATGCTTCTGCATATATAGCTAATATTAGCTAGTATTGCTTCAAGTTGTCAAGATTTACAATATAAGAAATATTGAATGTAGATTTCATTTTTAAAACTTCATGAAATAAAACATTTTTCTATAATTAACAAAATTGACATTATAATATGTTATTGTAAATAATAACAATATAGTCGTTGTATATTTTTATGTAAAGATCAAACAAATATGATCGGTTCTCTGATTAAAAGCAAAATTGTCATGTGTCCAAAATCATTTAACACGTGTTAGGTGTGATATATGAGCGGCTTTAATGAAACGATATTAATGTTGTGGATTTTCTTAATTGCTAATTAGAAGACTATACCGCTCTGTTTGAAAGTCATTGTGTTGAAATAGCAATGTTTAAGCGAAAAAAAAAATGTGAAAACTTGTGAAAACCTAGAAGAAAGAATCATGTAAGTGTGATTGTAATCAGAAATGAGCAAAAGTCTAGGTTATGTATAAAATGATTCAGATATGTGTACATCATTATTATAGTTGCAAATCATATTACATGATTATTTGAAGCTGTAAGTGATAATATTCCTGGATATAATTTCTATAAGTTCATAATTAACTGTTTACTTGTTAAATAAAGAGTTGTGATTTCCTGTGGCTTAAAGTGATTCTGTGCATTTTGTGTTTCGTGTGTTATTGAGTATTAAAGTATGGCATTTGTAATAGGACATAGTCAGACAAAGTACTTGTCGGAATATCTGTGTAAGGGATCTTATTCCGTGTTTTCATATCCTGGATATAGAACTACTCAGTTGTTGTCAGAACAAGTGATTTTTGAAGTTGCTCCGTTCTTTTCGGTAAGTGTTTATTTTTTATGTTAAAAGAGCTTATATTATTTATATATATTCTGGTATCTATATATCATATTAAATAATGAAATCATAGTATGATGCAGGTTAATATTTATATTGAAAAGTTATAACAGAAATTAAGTTCTGTGATATTGAAACTAAAATGTATTCACTGTGATTGACATAAGAATTTGTACAATTGTCCCATATGTGCAGTGTAACACATTTATTTTAATCACTAAATAAGATGTTTTGTTAGTGCCGAAGAAATTATTATAGTTTATTTGCAACAATCTAAGAAGTTCTCATGCATAAAGAGAAGTATACCTGTTATATGTTTTTTTTTTCCCCATCAGTTTTCATAAAGTATAATAGTTTGTGTATTAATCGCATGACACCTGCCAAAAGATACGCGCCAATATACAACTGTATACTTTATAGGATTAATATCCAATATTAACACGTAATGATTGGTATGATGTGATTATGCAACCGTTGCAGTATTGTCTTGTGTCCTCGATAACGCTGTATGTATTTGATATTTTTACCTCATTTTTGTATTGATCTTGAGAGTAAGAAAAAAAGTTGAAAGTTGTATATTCAATTAGAATGATTGCTAAGCAGAACATAATTTTTACGCCGATTAGCACTTTTCAAGTATTTAATTTATCTTTTTAAGTTCACCATTTTACAGCATTATTAGGTGTAAACAAAAAAGGAAAACTTAATGGAAAATCCCCGAACATCTCAAACATTTACTATTATAGTACTTAATTTATCATGTTTATGGAAAATCACTATATTATTGTATGTAAACAGTTGTGTGAAAAAAAGATTATGTCAGATTGTCTGTTCGCATGCCTGTCTGTTCGCCTGTCTGTCTTCCTATCTACAAGTATATCGACCGTAAATAATATTTGCTTTTGTTGTTGAAGTTACGGTCGTATTTTGTAGATCATATAGATACAGATACTTGAAATAATGAAAAACATTGTTAGCGGGGTCAGTGGAATAGATATTTCATTGACCGGTACATGATATTGTTGTAAGGTTAGGAGAATTTACCATCAAACATGAAAAGCATGAAAAGCGTGCGTATTATTACTATGGAATGTCATTCATAAGGTTTTGTGACACAGTGTATAAATATAAAGTTTGCCTTTATTTGAAGATTTTTTAAAACTTTCCCGAGCTTGTTCAATGCGTAGTTATTCTATAAGGTTGACATTTGATGAAATAACTTTTTTTTTTTTCTATTCTTACAATGTATTTTTCTAAGGTTGACATTTGATGAAATAACTTTTTTTTCTATTCTTACAATGTATTTTTATTCAAGTTAGGTCATCAGTGATTATAGTAACTATATTTCCGCATATATCATTAAAATTAAAGTCGGGAAGGGAGGTTATTTGACCTCACCGGGTGTTCTACACACCGACTCATTTAATCAAATTTAAGTAATCAACTGATCAAATAATTTTGTTATTTTTGGGACTAGGGCGGGCCATGATCAGAGCGCCTCCGAGTGGTGTGGCCTGGATGCAGATGGATAGTACTATACCAGTATTGAAAGTAACTATATCTTTAGCAATAGTGTTTAAAATTGGTGCCGACTGACTGACTGACTGACTGACAAACGGTATTTTATTAAGCTAAAAATCACAGTCTATCCATCTGTAATTGAACGCTCTCCGTAAGTACTGTAATATTTTTGACACAAAAGATAAGCAAATTACCATAACTTGCTGAAGTATTTGTGTGATAACTACGTTCTTTGGATTCAATTGTTATATATATTTGGAAACAATAAAACGTATCCTACACAAAGATACCGGTTTTATGTTGGTCGGATGAAAAATGTTGTCTTTGCAACATGTTTTTTAATTTCCGTATATTATATTCTTTGAAAATTTTGAACAAAAACATAAGCAAACTTTCCTTTACTTGCAGAGGTAGTTGTGTTATAACTACTTACTTTAGGTTAATGCATCATATAAATTTGGAAACGTTAGAACGTCTGCTTTACAATGATACTAGTTTTATATCAGTCGGATGAAAAATGTTGTCTTTGGAACATGTTTTTTGTTTTCCGGGTTTTACATTTTTTGAAAAATTGCTACAAAAATAGCTAAAAACACCGTACTTTGCCAAGGTATTTGTGAAATAACTGTTCAATTTGGGTTAAAGTTTTATACATATTTGGAAACGTCAGAGCGTCACCTTTACAATGATATCTGTTTCAGTTCAGTCGGACAAAAAATGTAGCTTTTATAGCATGCTTTTTGTTTTCCGGGTTTTCCATTTTTTCCGGGGAATAAACCTGTCCGTATATTGAACAGCTTACCACAATTTTGTCCGATGTTGACATGATTAAAACTATTTATTTTACAGACCAGCTCCCTGGTTATGATTTATATTGATTAATAGAAAGTAAAGGCAATGTTTAAATGCTTCATAAATTCTTTGTAAATGTCAACAAATGAATGTCACTTTGGCACACATGTTCATCGCAGTATGCAAGCGCATGTCAAATTCAAGTCAATCGCCTGACAGATCCAGATTAATTTTTGGGATTCACACAACTAATTTTGGGGTTTAGGTTACATATCACTAAATCAAATCGGACCACAATTATTTTCAACTGAGTACAAGAGAGCCCGCGATAGTGAGCCGGCAATTGCAGCCCACGATAAGGCCTCAGACCACAGTTATTTGCCCTTGGTTGACCACAATAAGGAAGCAGTTATAGGTAAAATAGTGCTTGTGTTTGATGCTGGATATTTTTAATTTTTTGAATGAAATATATAGGATAAAGGGTATTTATTGGCAGAGAAGACCTAAAATAGCATGCAAATGACAATTTTATTGAAGTTTTTATGTCAGAAAATATTACTTGACTGCTTGTTTACAGTAGTGATTTTGCATGGTTCCGACCATTTTCAGAAATTATTCATACTCATGAACTTTGACCTGAAATGGTGAAAAAAAATGCCGGTCAACCTATAGTTTACTGGAGCTTAAAATGTTGCACTTGGATGATATTATTCAGAACAGGTTAGTTTTATTTGATCGGAATGTCAGAGAAATTGCCAGCTGGCATAATGTTTATATAGAACATATAGTAAAAATAACTGTGGTCTGAGGCCTGATATAGCGGGAAGTTTGAACAGTGATAATTCTGTTTGAAATTGAACAACTTGTTTATTTTTAAAGATATCTTTATGAAACTTGGTCATAGTGCAGACAGATGCTGTAAGAACATGTGAATTGCAGAAATTGTATATAATTATGAATTTTCTTTATATTATTTCATATTATATAATAAAAATATGTAATATTTTTCTGAAAACTGGGAAATGGCTACTTTCACTTTAGCATGTCATTTAAAATTAGCCCAGAGGTAATTTATGGTATCAAGTGCAGCTAAGTTTATATCTGGGGGTTTAAATTGATGGATATTTGAAAGAAAAAATACAGAAAAACATTTGAAATATCAATTCCAGAAATCCAGAGATGCCGCATTTGGGCAGGGCTGTCACAGTTAGCAGTTGGTGGGATGTGTGGTATTAATCAAAGACCAACTTTCTAGATGCAACACTGCACATAACACTTACCGGTAAGCTGGGATACTTTGTCTGCCACCTTATTTGATTATTGGGCCCAGTTGAATAGATTAAGTTTGACTTATGTCATGTGCCGTAGAATTTGATTGCGGAGCATTTGATCTTTGTACCTGATATTGCCCACACTGAGGGGCTGAAATGTCTGAGCCGGAGGAAATTTTCAGTCCAGAGGGTCTTTTTAGGCTGTCTTCTGCTTGGTTGTAAGTATTCGCAAAGTACTAGACATGTATTTGAGATAGCAAAGGCAGTATTCCTCTACTTTATGATAGGTGTCCGGGAAGACCAGCAAGTCTGGTCAAGGTAATTTTCAGTGTTTATTTACAATTTTGCATTAAATTGTTTACTGTTTTCTGTTACATGCACCCATTCATGTTTTGAGGTGTAAATATGTAGTATCTGGTGACTTTTTATTGTTCAATGACAGTGTTTTTATTGTGAAATCAGTCGGTTCACATGTGCTGAGCTTGTGAATTTATCATACAGGCAGCCGCAGTAACTGGAAACTTGTGGAATTTGACTGAAAACACTGTTTCAATACAAGTGAAGACCTCAGTAAATGTTTTTAGTTGACAGTTCATTAATTTTTATTCATAAATGACATAAAAAATGATAATATTTTCAAAATTTAGACTTAGAGTAACATTACAAAGCATCTGGTGTAGCACATAAGGAATTTGAAGTCAGCCGCAGTGATTGAAGACATAATTCAGTGCCAGATATTGATTTGTACACTGTTTTGGTTAATCTATTTCACTTTTATACAATTAAAAATTATTTATAGGATTTTTCTGCATGATTGTACAGTTCATATGTGTTGTAATACTAAAATACAGTTCAAGGGAGGTAATTTCATCTACATTTGTAATGACTATGATC